>JAZHYW010028300.1:0-26437 GCA_037355805.1 Ixodes ricinus | reverse complement strand
TATCCTTAGCCTGTTTCACATGCAGCGAGCGGTTCGTTGCGAAAAAAATCGGTGCGGCAGCCGACATGGCAGAGAGTGCGATCGCAATGTTTGGTTTCACATGCTCCAACAACCGCGCGATTTCTGTCGGCAATGGCCAGAAGCTGTTTGGACACGGACGCAACGCGTTCGACTTTTTTTTGCCTAAAATACAACAAAACGTCTTAATAAACACAAATGTTTTACGAATACAATATGTAACTAGAAATTTTTAGTAATTAAGCATCAAACCAAAAGTTTTAAGGTGCCTAAATTTATTTTCGAAAACGCAACTATCGCGGATGCAAGATGGCCAATGAACGGCTGGTTGACGATAAGTGATCGCACCGACTCTGCGACAGAATACCAACTTGGTGAAACCAGTCGCAGAGCCGCTGCGACAGTGCGACTGCGATTTTAATCGCACATTTACTGGAAATCGCACCGATTTCGGACGGAGAATCGCAGCTTGTGAAACAGCCTTTAGTCTATGTGTTCTACATCTCCTAAAGAAATCAGATGCAGTGCACTCCCGATGACTCGCGCCTTTCGTATGTGTGTCAGTGCTTGCGTGTGCTCGAGTCTTCGACTGCGCACGGAGTAAGAGTGAAACGAAGTATACCGATGCGTCTTTGGCGCATCGGAACGCGACGAGGGGAGGGAACACCGATCAAAGAACAGCATAGATAACGCCTAGGGAACGCCCGGTGACGAGGCAACCGAGCGCGCGCCGTCATTCACTGGTCAGGGGGGGGGGGGCTGACAAGGGAATGTTGCCTCATTCGTGAGTAAACAGACGCACACGGTGCGCAAGTAGCAGACGAATTGCACGCCGTAGAGTGGCTTCTTATTTGCAATCTTAGTGCGTAAGAATGTTCAAGGAAATAAATGCCAGCTCGCTTGTCTCCATAAGCAGTAAATGAGGCGCCGCCCTCTAGTACTGGCGCCTTTCAATGCAGGACGGCTTACTCACGATAGCCCTTTGCAATAATTGGGACAGGAGCACGAAAGCAATGAACCCGCATACATCGTGTCCCGCGACGACAGATGCGGCCCTGGAACGAAACAGATCATCAAAGGAATCGCAGAATTCTACGCAGTTCTCTTCAAAGTTTTTAAAAATCGACGTGAAATTTTTACGCGGAGAGCCAGTGTTCCCGAAAACTGACTTAGGCGCATCGGAACGTGAGAAGGCTCCCACCCTATCAAGGGCCATCATAGAAACGCGGCAGAAAACGCGAGGTGGCAAGCAGCCAACTGCCCGCTCTCATTGGTTGAGGTGGGGGTAAAGAAAGGCACGCGCGCGCTTACGGAGGGTAAACAAACACACGAGGTACGCAAAGAGCGGACGACTTTGCAGTGCCGATATAGCCCCGAATTGCGCTGCAGTAATGACTCAAAACATGTTATTTACCATAAAACACAATTTGGTTTATATTTCTTAGGTGATCTTTTTATTTATTTTTTTTATTTCATACGCTGAAACTGTTAATTATGAAGGGTCAGTTCGCAGTAAAACAGATAAAAGAAAGTTAGTTCTTTTCAACTTGATGCCTAAACAGAAGTTTGAGCACCTGATTATTACGAAACTATTCCAACATACTGTACCTAAATTGTCAGCGAACTGGGTCACGGTTAGTCAGCTTTACTTTATTTGACTTAAATCTGCCTTCACGAGACACCTTTTTGGAGTGGCCAACATGTTCCGGCTTTCCGCTACCCTCACCACTAACTACTACTACGAGACACCTTTTTCACCAAAAAACTGTGCCACTTGTAGACAAAACACACACACAAAAAAATCATAAATGGATGAAATGACAGCTACGACTTACAAACGGCTTGCAGTATCAAAAATTATAAACACTTTCTGAAAAAAAAAAACTTGTTTACATTTTGGCGGTTATTGCAATCTTCGTTAAGGTTTCCTAGGTATATTAGGTTAGAAGAGTGGGTAATCAAAGTTGGAGGGACTGTAAGTAATTCCCACAAATAGGTTCTTTTTTACTGAACTCGACTTATATGCTCGATAACACAACTAGTTTAGAACACACTGCCCCAAAATAAGCGTAGAGAAATTTGGAAATGTCAACCTTCGAATATTACAAAGTGTTCACCTCTATAGCGTATATGTCTTCTAGTATTTCTTGCTGCTGATTTCTGTGCACGACCAAACCGTGTTGTATGTATACTTGTCTCAGGTGGCATATGAGCTGGTGCTCAGTAATTGATCCCCATTTAAAAGTGTTTGACGCACGAGGTTTTGGAAACTGATTCCTATGACATTTTTCTCAATTACACTTACACGCTTCGGGACTGCGGCCCCGGTCAACCATTTTGGCTAATCATATCTTCGGTCGAGTGAAGCGTTGGGGAAGCTAATAGCTACCAGTTGCATGGCAAATTTTGTGTTTATCACTATCATTCGGCGAGGTAGATAGAGAACTCGTTTAAACGTAAGCGGCTGCCTTGAGAATTTATGGAAATCATTACGGAAGCTTAGCACCGCAGAAAGGCAATGCAGCTTTTCTCCCAACACACAAGCGATGTGACGAACGGGTTAATGAGACGTGCTGTCAAGTGACAGTCGCGGTGTACGATATATAGTGTAGGTGTGGGCACACAGCACAGCGAACGCTAGCTGCGACGCGATCGACCAGATAAAGTTCCATTGCGCGCGTCCCAGTAGCCTTTACCGACAGCGCCACTGCCGGCCAAATGGTGCACTGAGGGGAAAAAATGCAAATAAGCGTTTTTTGTTATGGCATCTCTGCGCATGCGCACTCCGCTCGGCGCTTTTGCTTTGACCTCGATGGACGCTGACTTAAACACCGCGCCAAAGAATTCTCCACTTGAATGCGTTCATAAAAAGGCACGAAACTAGGGCCAATGACGAAGCTGTATCTAAGCAACACGCTTTGCACAAGTTCCAATATTGGCATGATGAGGCGCACGAAAAAAACGACTTGAAAAACAAGCATATCTCCCATTGAAAAGCATGGAAAACCGGACCAGCTTCAGGCAACCACTAGCCGATCATTGAAGAGAGTCATCGATTGGTGCCGATTGCAAACAAGGAGAGGAGAGGACGGTATCTGGCAGCTTCGACACGCAGTGTCCACATCTATATATATCTTACACCGAGGTGATAAAGTACCAACGTATTTTTCTAAATTGCACTGTGACCGCACCACGTGGGTTTTTAAAGCGAGCAGTGTTGCTTTTATTGTGGTGCTGCGTTTACATAATTTGTTTTTTCGGATCCTCAGAGCCTTTGTCTGCATGTTACGGGAACGCGACAGAACAGCACACGACAGAACAGCACGCAACAAAACAGCACGGTCAAAACAGCCCGCGTCAAAACAGCACAGCGTCAAAACAGCACGGCTACAAAACAGCACGCGTCAAAATAGCACGCGACAAAATAGCACAGCGTCAAAACGGCACAGCGACAGAAGAGCAAGTGCCAAAACAGCGCGGCGTCAAAACAGCATGCATGTAGCAACTTCGAACGCGCTCTTCACCTCTCTCTGCGCATATAATTTCGAACCCCCTTGACCCTTTCATTTATTGTCGCTAGATTATAAAGGAATTTATTGCCTATTTCAGTGCTTTACCAAACTCCGCAACCCCCCCCCCCCCCATAAAAAGATTTTAAATATCGCGTCACGACCCCCGCTTTCGCATTTCACGAGGCTACAAGAATCAGTTTCAATAATGAGCACTAGTAGTCGTCCACATAATAAAATGTATGCTGAAGCTGGCTAAACTAAAATTCATAACAAAAAAAAAATACTATTGGCAGCAATTGCTTAGCGACCCCCCACTGGATCTGTCGGACCCACAGTTTGGAAGGCACGGAAGTTGGTAGTGAAACACAATTTCTAGCACAACAAGAGTTACCGATTGGAATCCAGCGTAAAGCATTCCCTTAAGGTGAGAGGTGGAAAGCTTTAAACAATTAAATGCAATTATTGAAACCTCCTTTTACAGCGAAGCTGTTCTTGGTACGTTTGTCGAATTTTTAAGTGCCGTTGATAGCAGAAAAAAAGGACAGTATTAACTGAAAAAGCTCAGTATTTTCGAGGGCGTTTGGAGGGGTGGTGGGTTGGGGGGGAGGGGTGGATGTGACTTACTATTGACCATATGACTACTTCCTTTCGCAGTTTTAAGCTTGTCTCTGAGATCGGTTCAACTTTCAACAAAAGCTCCGGTGGCGCAAGGGTCTTTAAGACGAAATCTGGGTTTTTTGCCCGATAGAGATTTATGTTGCGAATTCTTTGTTCAAAGAAGAGAGTTTAATCGTGAACTGAACAATAAAAATCAAGAGCGTCCGTAAATGCCGCATACTTTTTAACACCCCTAGCTTCCGTCAAATAGAGGAGGGCATAAATACGATTGTTTTATTGCCGCTTCTGTGGTCAGCGCGAATTTACCACCTCTCGCAGTCGTGAAACTGGGGAAAAAACGTGCTGAGTATACAATGCTTGCAGATTTCTGGATTTTGACATTTGCCTCTCCGACCGAAGTGGTAGCGAAGCGCATGTTCGTCATGTGTACAAATACGAGCACATGACGATAGTGTAAGATCACTATAGGGCCCCAGTGCGTCTAGCAGAACAGGTCGCGTCAGCTGCCACAGACAGCAACAAATAAGAAAACCAGTACCTGTTTTTCTTATTTGTCGCTTTTAAATATTACATTTTCGTCAGTATACCGGTTTTTGTCAATGAACCGAAAAGAACCAGGAAGTTTATGACTCTACAAATATTCACCGCAAAAAACTGAAAACTTCTGTTTGAAATAAAAACCGAAAAAGGTACACCGAATTTCCAAACAATAAAAACCGAAAACGCCAAACCCTAGCTATATTGCCCAAGTCCTGTTTTGACGCTGTGCTGGTTTGTTGTGGTGCTGTTTTGATGCCGTTCTCTTCTGTCGCTACGCCCTTTTGACGCTGTGCTGTTTTGTCGCTGTGCTGTTTGGATGCTGTGCTGTTTTGACGCTGAGCTGTTTCGACGCCGTCCTGTTTTGGCACGCGCTCGTCTGTCGCTGTGCCGTTTTGACGTTGTGCTGTTTTGTCGCGTGCTATTTTGACGCGTACTGTTCTCTCGCCGTGCTGTTTTGACCGTGATGTCTTGTCGCGTGCTGTTTTGTCGTGTGCTGTTCTGTCATGGTGCCAAATATTACACAAAATATCAATTAACTTCTGGAAAAAAAAAACGACGATTGGTTTTAAAGTGTGGCTACCAACTTGTAGCCAGCCAGCCACCATCCTCAACATTTCACATGAGCGAATGCGCGGTGAGGAAGGTCTGGTAGATCGAGCACTTCCGGGGCAGTATTAATGAAAAAGAGCAAAAGCGCCATTAAAAGAGCAGACGAGGGTAAAAAATCCCCCTCTCTACTAACCCGCTAGATGTATAAAGTGATGTCTGACTAATATGAACACCTGCGTTCCCCAGAAAAACCGTCAATAATATGAGTCACCTGTAAGTTAGTAACTAAGCAAGTTCAAGACCACTAATAATTAACAATTAATAATTAATATTTAAGCAATGCTGAGACTTTCATCTGCACATACGAATTGGTGCCAACGTTTATATCTATAAAATTTAAAGAAATCTGCCAACTGTAAGGCAGTCTCCATGTTTTTTCTGTTCCCACGTTTTACGTTTGGCATAGTTTTTGACCGCTTCTGCCTCACACTTCACATGGTGCTTCCTCGTCTTAAGTTGTAAGAGAGCCTTTACTTTTATTCACATGGGGTAAGGATAACCTATGAATGTCCTCATGTTTTGTGATATACGGTCGTGTCATACATATGGAGAGAAAGGCAGCTGACCAATTTGAGCGTAAGCACTAGAAAAATCGAACCATTGTTCGGTGCGTAGAGGTTATCTTTCTCTCAGGAAGTGCAACCAACAACAGACAATTGTGAAACTATGGTACAGTTCTTACCCCCGGGGTGCAACTGATATGTTCTGTTTTATTTATTTGTGTTTCTGGATTGTTTTTAGAAAGCTTGTGTCCATAATTATGACACAAAAATGTAAGTATTTAGCCAGTTCGCTCCCATATTTGCTGTCCATTGTCCGGCCTGCTGGCTTATATATAAACAAAGTAGAAGTCCGCAACGGAAGGTCGGTTCTCGGGAAAATTTGTTAATAGAGAGGAGCGTCTTATTAACGGGGTCTATGACATCGCTGTAATTTATTAGTTTTCATGATATATTTGTATGCCCTGAGAAAGTGTGATTTTAGAAATATACCTGCTGACCAGAAGTAAAACAAAAGAGCTGTAGAACCTATAATGAACTTCTTACGCATCTTCTAGTGACTCTGCAGGGTACGCCACAGATTAACTTAATCATTTGACGGATGACATGTCTTATACTACTCATAGGACTGCCTCTCAAAGAGGACGAAAGTGCCCACAGCTGTTCCTCCTTTTTTACCTGATAGCCACTTACAGGTCGAGAACGGTAGGGCGTCTCTTTCGAATGCCCAGCTTCTAACACGCGCTCCTTGCCTACCGCCGTGCTGATGGCTTTCTCCGAAAGTACCGAAGCACTATTAAAGATAGCAAACTCGCGCTAAAGACGGAATAACCGAAGGGCCTCCCTGTCTTTTTCATCTTGTCAGTGACTACATTCAGTTGTCGAAGGTAAACTCACTCCGCAGCCGTACGCTCTTCTTCCTCCTCCAGGGATGCGTCGTTTAAAGCCGCTTCCTCCTCCGAACTGACCATCCGCCAGTAGAGCTGCAAGCAGACAGGCGATAGGGTTCATTTTTGTAAGCACCAACATCGTCCAGGATTGGCATTTTCAGTCCAAGTACAGGTTATTTTTGTCCTAGATGGTGAACTTGTTCTGATAGCTTTGATGACCGTTCCCATAGTGTATATAGTCTCTTTGAGCATCGAGTAAATTTTCTCAAAAATGATCGCTATCTTGTAACACTGGCGCGATTGTCTTTCTTAAGTAAATTGCATTTATTCCTTGGATTACACCTGCCAAAAAGGCAGTGTAGAAATATTCAGGTTTGTACTTTGCAGTTCCATGCCTTGCTTTGTCAAGATTTGTTTTATCTGTCTAGTATTACACTGCACCGACTAGGTTTAAACTCTCTGCACCATACGGTCGAAGCTTTCTGTCTTTCTGCGAATAATGACTAGTGACAATTGACGACATTGTTCTATGCGCTGGAAACGCCATAGGATCAACTTGTGGTTGAGGCATTCTACAAACTCTGGTCAAGCCAGCCAGTGGTGCCCAGGCTCTTCTCTGCCGCCAGACTTCTAACTACGATGTGTGTAAGCCGTCTCCGACGTTCTGTTTACCATGTCCGAAAAAGTGGTCCCTCAATTTCAGCCTGATGGCGTCATAACATTGCAATGTTGTCGCCGACCGCGGCGATGCTGGCGGTGTCGCAGCGACGGTGGTGGATGTTGCAGATACCCGTTCGACTCAAGTCGCAGTCCAGCTTGAGAACCTCGGAGGCTTCAGCCACCAGGAGTTGGAGCGCGGAGACAACAGCGGTACCTGCGTCTCGCCCGGTACTTTTTGACGGGACTTCTAGCACCAACCGCCAAGATCGCGACATCCAGCAGCATGACGTACAGCCTCCTGTGACGTCATTTGTTACCACTTCGAGAGCGCTTTTGATGTATGGACCGGATAGAACACTAAACGTACCAGTCGAAGACGCGTTCCAGGGAACGTACTTTTGATACTCTCGTGAACTGAAACCGCAGGGGTCATTCAACCTCGGCGATTTGTGGTTTATCGAGTTTTGCAACCGCGCTCATACGAAAGCGCGCAGTCTCTCGACACGGAACCTAGCGTGATTACGATTTACGAGGCGCCCTTCAAATCCGCCTTCCTGTGAAAGCAAAATGATGCCAGAGTAAAACAAAAAGCGTAAGCTAATGGATAACGAGCTTACCGGACGACAGTAGAATCAAAGCGAGGACCAAGACCCTGGCGTCCATGACGTCCGTGCAAGCTGCTTCTCAAGTGCGCAGTGTCTCTCCAGCGACGTCGCATGCCCTCCCGGTCGCCCTCCGCGCGGATAGGGCTTCTGGAAAGACGTATAGCTTCGTGGGCGCCGCTGTTATTGCCGTTAGAGCCCGTCTTTCGGCGGTCCGGATATCCTTGGGATTCCCGGGCGCGGACACTCCACCTCGCAAAGACAAAGACGCCGCGACCCTGATGCATTGTAACGCTGCCCGGCAATAGTGGTTCATTATGAGCCACTCCGAGTAGTCGAGGAGCGGCTAATATTGCGGTCTTTCCCGACAGACACATGAGATGAACGAGATGGTCTCGAGGCAGCGAGCGGACGGAGTTAAATAAGAACGTCAGACGCATGTTGTTGCTGTTTTTCTCAGTTGTATTGTTTTCAATGTAGAATGTATATATAAAGAAAGAGTCCTCCTACGTACAAGGCAGACAGCCGAGTAATAGTCAACAAAAAGAAAACCTCTTAGGGCCTAAACAAGGCTTAATGTTTATAAATTTATTATGTTGTATGGGAAAATCAAAAGAGTTACTTATTTTGCACAAAACATTTAAACGATAAATTAAAAAAACATGACACAAGAAAGCGTATACCAATAAAAAGCTAAAATAAAACGGTAATCAAAACGGTCGGTAGACCCCCATTTCCTAAATTAAGGTTCGTGGACCCAAAAAGTTTTAAATCTCGACATAAATTCAGATTTATTATATTCTGTATTTTTGGGTGTTCCGAAAACCGCCTGGTAGTATAATGTAGCTAAAACCGCAAAGTCCACGGTTTGGAAGTGAATTCAACTGCCGAGAAACAGGTCTTGTTTTTACTTTCCCACGCATACTGAGGCTTTAATCCGAGCTTAGCATCGGATTAAATACACCATGGTTTCCGTATTACAGTGAATATTACCATTTATTTTACAGTTAAAATTATCTGCTCCGCTTATTGTGGCTGACTCATAATTAAGTTATCCACAATAACATTGTTGCATAGGCAACAACAGCTGCCCTGACGATGCATATATCTAGGATTTGTCTTCGGACAAATCCGAAAAACTTCAGAAAACACCAGCCGGTAAAGCTTTGGTCAATTCAGATTTATTCGATAAACACCGAATCTTGATGTGCCAATGCCCCCCCTCCCCCCCCTTCCCCCAAATTAACTAAATAAAGACGGTATTTTACACTTACGTTTGATCAGCGCACAGGGTCAATGGTCCTGGGAAAATGCCACCCCAGTTATCTTTCCAATCTTGGATCATTGTCAAAAGGGGTCTTACCGCTGATCTCGTCGAGGTTCAGGACGTACACGTTATTGTACTTTCGGTCATGACAAAAACCTCTGTATTAGTTTCCAGTTTGGGCCATACCATCTGTTTTTAAGAGGAAGGAGAGATTTTGTTTTTGTAACAGTTAAAGTTACGGACCATAGAGATTGCATAAAATTGGAAGAGAAGCAGTTGAAACTTCCCTATTACATCCTTTATCACTCCACCTCGCGCGGCCGCGCGGTAGCATGGAATAGGATGGGATAAATACGTGTTTCCAAGCGACCACCTCCAGGAGTTTATATTTAAGGTATCGACGTTTATCGAAGCCACAGAGGTGGGAAACTTTTTGCAGTGGACAAATTAGTATTGCCAATGGCAAAGGCACCAACACCAAATTCAGCTGAAGAAATATTAATTGATATAAGCGCGTTTTTATTTTTCTTTATCTAGCATACGTTTACACCCGGGTGTTATTTATTTGTTTTTTTCATAGGAAACACTGCGAAATAAGCTCCGAATTTCGGAAATTTTGGAATCAAACAAAAATAAACTACTATAAACTCCGAATTTTCGAAAAATAAACTAAACTCCGAAAGACACCCTTCGAATTTGACAAAAATAAACTGCGAAAACACAGAATCCTACATAAAACCTAAAAGGGTTCCGTAATTTGTGTCCTATGAAGTTTCTAGATTGTCTAAATAAATCGATAAGACTACGAAGGCTCCGGCACACTACCCTTGAGGGTCAGGAAAAATCGGTTTAAAAATAAAATCTTGGTGGAGGATATTAGCGTGTGGTTTAAAATATTAATTATATTTCGAATCCGGGAATAGGGGGTAAAATAAATCGTTGTTGATAACTATCTTCTGAAGGGGTTTTGCAGCTCTGCGCCAGTTTTAGCAACTGCTAAAATTTTGTAACTTAGGTAAAATCATTTAATAATGGGACGAGATATCCTCAATTCATAATTTCATACACACTTGAACTACTGTTCTACCAATTATCGAATAATCAGGCTCCTTCTAACATTGCCAACTGAAACGTACCGTCTGACTCTATCGAATTCCTTCTTTGTTTTGTACCGCACGGCAACTTTTATAATGTAAATATCGGCACCTCTCAGTCGACTTTTTGTTCAGCATCGTCTATTTTCTGACACTCAAAATTAATTTGTCGTCTCGAATTTTCTTTTTCTTTAAAGTACTTATAACTGAATTTAATGTAGGGGTTAAAATCATCCGTGAGGTCAAAAACATAAAAATATTTGTCTTTACAATGTTTACAAATCATAAATACGCCACCCATATAAGCTTTGAATACAGATTGTTTAAAAGCGGAAAATCAAAGGTTTTTTTTAAACATTTTATGTAAATATTTGTGCATGAAGTCAATCATTTACTAGCCTTTCACAGCACTTTTTGCGAAAATGATATACTCACAATAGGGAAAATATTGATTTTTAAAGCCAAATGCATGAAAATATTTAAAACATCTGTGTTAAGTTTGGGACGATTTTGTTATTTACTTATGATTAAATGAGCACGGATTGAATTTTGTTAATTTTCTGTCGACCATCCTATTTGTAGGAACCGCTGGCCAGGCAAGGAGTCCTGTCGTTCCGGCCAAGGCTCTGCGCAAGATCCGACTACGCACGGGACTCTACGAGCGTACTCGGCTCTTTCAACCGAGGTCGGTTACGAGGTTGGCGAATGTCAGTGTCGATCTCCGGTCGACCATTGGTCTATCATGATTACGTTCCTTTGTGAAGGTTTAAAATAACTGGTCGACCCCTGCCCAAGGCCAAGGAGGTTGGTGCTTTCAGTAGCCCGCGTCCTGGCCACGGAGAGAAGTTTTTTTTTTTTTTTTCGGGGGATTTTGAATTGAAGTGAGGTACTTGGGGTGTATTCGGTCGACCTTTTTGTATTATCGAAATGTCTTTGTAAGTAGAGTTGCATATAAAGTTAGCTTTTGCCATTCGACAAACAATACTAGTGGTCGTCGCAATGTGCTGACGGGATCGAAAAGAACGGATGAATAGTTTACATAAGTATCTGCATCAACATGCATAAGTTCAGCGTCTCCCGTAGTATCTGTAACTGTTTGTTTACCGTTAACATAAGTTATACTCGCACAAAAGAAACTGCATATTTTGTGACTAGTAAAATATTGTTATAAAGCTGCCAGTAAATGCGGAGTATCCGCTCCGTATGAGGGTGTACTTCCAGCGAAATATTTAATTTTTTTTTTAATTAACTCTAAACGGTATTCTGTACTAGTGCTTATTCATAAAATAATTGGTCTGCCGGGGTGATTAGGTTTCTTAATCTTCATTAGTAAGGAAACTTCTTCAGGGCGAGAATATTGCTGTAGTAAATATGTGTCATTTTTCGTATATTTCACCAGCGTCACACAGTGTTTCTAAAGTTTATTAAATTGCTGCGTCGGATTATTATTTAGCTTTGTATATTACTTTGTAACACTGATTTGTCAATTTGAATCAGAAATTCAATCTTGCGTTACAATGCATACTTCTCCGCTTGTCTGCCAGTTCAGTTATGATATTCCTGTTATTCGAAAGTTTATTTTGACAGTGTTGTTTTTAAGAAGATAGGTCGTCTTGTTTTGAAAACATTTCTTTATGACGTTCAAATTTATTTTCTACAGTTTTTATTTTAATAGGTTTTTTTATTTTTTTTATCTGGAGGAGGTTACCACAACGACTTCTCCCTAAACAACGGTGTATCCTAAAGTGCCCTAATAAAGAAAAAAAAAGCTTCAGCAATAATCGGGCGAGAAAATTTATAAAACATGACGCGAGGCTCAAAAGAGAAAACAACGGACACAAGGAAGAAGACACACACACACAGGTGCCACTCAAAAGTGCAGAAAAGAAAAAAACATTTCTCGTCACCTTCATTGCGTCTATGCATGCGCTTGGCCAGAGGATACACGCGTTATCTCTCATTCACAATAAATTATAAAACATATTATCTCAGCATTATACGGTGCAATAGATGGGTCACACATGGTGTGCCCCTCCGTCTGATAAAGTATGCTTACATTAACTCGCGCGCTTTTTAGCACTTGCTCTTACCCAGAAGACATGCCAATACGGCCAGGACGCAAACGGCACTGAGCAAAATAAAGTTTCATGTGGCACCGTATGTGCACAAATTGTCGCACAACCTCAAGAATGTGGCGAACCGCTTTGGTGTACCGCTCGTTTTTTTCCAGCTCCGATCGGCCTCCGAGCAAACTCGGCCTCTGAGCAAACTCGGCCTCTGAGCAAACTCAGCCTCTGAGCAAACTCGGCGCCAGCGGTAAGAGGCAAGGCTGCACCACAAAGAATGCTGGCCGCACGTTGATTGCGCCTCCGGGGTGGTATGCGAAATCCACCTTACGTGTGGAAGTCCTACGTAGGGCAAACGGGAAGATGTCTGAATGACCGAGCAAGGGAGCACGCGCAAAATTTAAAGATGATAGGGCACATTTGCCTGAACACTGAAGGAAATGTTATGTGTGAGCCGCGTCTTTCTGAGACAAGAACTCTGGGTAAGAGCAAGTGCCAAAAAGCGCGCGAGTTCCTAATAGTAACAAACTTTATTTTGGACTCCTTGAGTCTCAGGTGGAGGGGCATAAGGTAAACAGATTTACCTGACGAGGCTCCACCACCCTATACACTGCTCAGCAGGGAATCAAAACAGACTAGAAATAAACAATAGAACACAAGTAAAAACGACAATAAATCTTATCAAACAATGCTTCACTGTGCGAAGTAGGCACGAAACAAGCCTTCTACAGAATAGTCAATTAATTAAACCACATCAGGAGCAAAGTACAACGTGGCAGGAGCAATGAGCTTTCAAGCGAATAATAACACAAATAACTGTGGAGAGCTGATTATACGCTATTCAACCCAATGCTTAACCAAAACGCTATAGCCTATTGTAAGATATAACGTTTCATGTTACCTTTGAAGGCAATAAGGAAAGTAGCATACCTCATTAATTCAAAACCCCTTAGGTGATCGTTCAAAAGTTGTGGTATTTTATATGCTAGAGCTTGGAAGCGATAATTTGTCCATATTTTGGGCTTTGTGTATATTTCAGTTCTTAGATTATATTGTGTTGTTTTAGGGTGGTAGATCTCATAAACTTAATTTTGGTCACTGCTGTACTCGCGGTATATTATCATTGCTAGTTTTAAAGTAATGAGCTGATAGGTATCTGAAGTTCGACATTTTGCGAAATATGGGGCTGAATGATCGGTATAGTGAAGGTTTTCGACGCAACGAGCAGCTTTTTTGTAGGCTGAACAGTCTGTCTAGATTTGTTTTCGTTGTGGTTCCCCAAACTAGTAAGTAATAATGTAAATTAGATCGTATAAAACTGTAATAGAGTTGGCACTTAAGCCAACAGGGAAGGAGATGTTTAAGTTTATACAAGATTCCAATAGATCTGGATATGCTAGAGCGAATATGATTGATGTGATCTGTCCAGCTTAAGGTTTCTTCAATGGAAGCGTACTTTATTAGAAAGAGGGGCACACAGTGCGTGACACACCTATTGCACTATAAATTGCTGAGATAAGCATTTTTTTAAAGTTTTCGTGACTCGAAAGATAAAGCGTGTATCCCCCGGCCAGACGCATGAGTGGACGTGATGAAGGTGATGAAATGTGTATTTCTTTATTTTTTCCACTTTTCAAATGTAGTTGAGAGTGGCGCGTGTGTGTCTTCTTCCTTGTGCCCGCTGCTTTTTTGCGTCTTGCATCATGCTAATAACTTTCACCAACTAGCCCAATTACAAGTTCTTCTAAGGAGTGGATTTACATTACCCTATATCATAGCTTCCATAATGTCTCCTTAAGGAAACTGAAATTCATTCGCATGACATAGGAGTTGGGCAAAAGTTCAGATCCCTCGTATTGACCGCATCCTCATTCAGCAAAATTGTATAAAAGGAACAATTAAAATATATACAGTACTTATATAATTTCATTCCAGTGGTATTTTGAGTAGGACTGATAGAGTCATTAGAGGATCTGTATTGAAAATGGGCATGCTCAAAACGCATTTCACTGTTGTAAGAGTGCTGAGAAAACCTCCGACATATCTGATTTCTTTCGGGCTTTCGATTCTCAATTTTATTCACTTCATTCTTTTTTCTCCAAACATGTGCTCTTTCAGTTTGTCTACAACAGTGGTAAAAACGAAAGTGATATTTCGAAAATGTCTAATCGTGGTTTTCACCAATCAGAACTCTTTGCGAAGACGTATCGAAAATACCCAGCGACAGCTTAAGAAAAGGAGGGCGTGGTTTATTATGCTCCCGCTTTTTGCTTCGTGAGCTCTTCTTCCAAGTTGTTATCAGTTAACAGGGACTTGGTAGCGAGCCGTTGCCGTGTGCCGCGTATCCACTACCGGAGTCCTTGAAGCATGATTTTTAGCGCGCGACAAGCTGATACCGTGGGGCGCGCGCTTAAAAGCATGCTCCAATTAACTCCGTAAGTGTGACGTCATGGGTCCAAACAAACCGTTGCTAGGGTCGTTGTTATGGACAAATACATGTGGCTCGGTTTCGCTACGAAAGCCCGACCGTTCAAAAATCAGGTGTAGGATTTAAACTTCTAAAAATCACAGAGGTAGAAAGCTTGAATGTCATATATTTTTCGACAGAAGTGTGCCGGTAATCGCTCGTTTCTGAAATATTTACGACTGCAACTTCCGGTCCTCAAGATGCCTGCAGCAGACGACGAATGCAAGAAGTATGCCGTCTGCCGCTGCCGCATGCCGGCCGGCCAAGCCGGCGCCGTCGTTTGAATCTTGTGAATAAAGACGATATTCTGACATCGCATTTGTTTGAAATATAATGAGTTTCAGACACTTATAAGAATTCATAGTGGGGTGCGATGCAAAATATGGTTTATCGAAAGTCCGGGCGTCGATCGAGATAATCGTCTGCTAAAAGAGCGCATTGCACCCGTGAGAAAAGCACTTCAGGCGAACGATTGAGATCCCAAATTTTGTTTGCGGACTCGCTTTATGCGAGGGTGCTTCGTATACCTGGTTGTAACCATCGCGTGGAGAAAGATTCTTGCAGTTTCTTCAGATTTCCGCACGACCCCAAAGCGCGAAAGAACTGGATAAAAAACATAAGGTGAGCTTATTACAGATTGTACTCGCATCGCGGGTTCGATGGACATCTTCACCAAAAGAGCACATCCACGGAATTTGATGTATACAAAGGGGAAAAAAAGCAAAATACTGCGAAAACGCTATCGACATGCAATGCTTTAATAACCTGACAACCACAATAATAATAATAATAACAAACGACTTACCTCGACGGCGTACGATTTGTTTCTCATGCTGGCCTGCATTACGCCGGTAATGCACTTCAGGCAGTGTTGGGTAAAGTACATCTAAAAGGTACTTCAAGTAAAGTACAAAGTAAATTAGGCGTGATGTACTTCAAGTAAAGTAGTAAGTACACTGCGTGAAATGTACTTGAAGTAAAGTACTATAAATACAATGTACTTCCAAAGTAAAGTACAAGTATTTTAACACAATCATTCATGGTGCCCTTTAATTCCCCTATACACTGATTTTTTTAACAGGTGTGCATTTCCCGAGGGGTAATCAGGGCTGCATGACTTAATTTCAAAAAACAGGGCGAATATTTGATAAAGTAGCCGCAGAGTAGTTATTTTCAGGAATTGAGCCAAATTCCTGAAAATCACTATATAAGATTTCCTTACACTGGATTGTTCCACCCAAGGGGGTTTATGTACTAGGAGAGATCATGACGTCAGCCCTTTAACTTCCGCAAGCAGTCCACTCATAAAAAGTGTCCTCTCCTTAAATTAAGAAAAAAAATGAGCGTGCAAGCGAGCTGGGGATAATTAATCATAATGTGACACCTGAGATTAAAAGCGAAAAAATAGAAACTTTCAAGTCGAAGGAAAAGACAAAAGAGAATGTCTCAATACATTGTGACGTCCTCCTCTGTTGTCAGTTTCTTTGACTCGAAAGTTTATTTTCCACACCACAGTCTCAGGTGATACATTACAATTACTTTTGCTCGCCTAATATTGTAAACCTCCTCCCTAATATTTTAAACCTCCTGATCGACCGAGAAGTAGCGAGTTAAAAAAGCTACGGGAAAGCCGCCCCCAAAACAAACGGAGTGATGCGTCGTCTGCTAACGTTTCTGGTGAGAGTAGAACATCCCTCCCAGTTTTTCTTCGGAGTTGACAAAACGTCATTTCGTGATACAAATTTAACAAAACCAAATTTGGGGAATGTATTTTGAAGTCGAGAATTGTACTTTCCTCGAAAAGTACCAGAAAAAATACTTTAAGTAGAGTACAAGTACATACTCAGAGAATGTACTTCAAGTAAGGTACAAGTTTCCTAAACCTACTTGAAGTAGTACTTTAAGTACAATGTACTTCAAGTACTTCCCAACACTGACTTCAGGTCGTCGTCGTAACTGATTTGCGTGACATGGTTTGATTTTACTGCATTTTCACCCCCTCGTAACTAAGCTGGGTTCTTCACTAACAAAAAAAAAAAACACATTGCGGAGGCTTTAACGGCCATGGTGATGCACTTGTTTTTGTCGCTCGTTTACCGACGCAATTCAATGAAGACGCCCGCTGCAACAGAGGCCAGCAAATCTATCGTGTCGTCTGCTACCAAGGCAAAGCGGAGTGATAGACTTCAGAAATGGCTTTCATCGTTGCGATACGACACTGAGACGACAAGAACATCGTCATAATTCGATATCAAGAAGTTAGGTTGCTTACAAAGAATTATTTACTTACTTGTAAGCAAAAATCTAGCCTCATGTGGAGTCTCCATGCATAAGTCCATAGCAACGTCCCAAGCAACGGTTTGTTTGGACCCAGACGCCATGTTGTGACGTCATCACGTACGGAGTCAATAGGGAGTTTTCGTAGATCGTTTTCACCGTCCCGCAGCGCTCTCCTCAATCCGCTACGATAGCCGGAACTCTACAGTCAAGGCCATCGGCGCACAGGCGCAGTAGCAGCTTCTTCGTCGCTGAGGGCTTAGCGTAGAGGGAAACGCGGTCTATGAAAACTTCCTAATGGCTCGGGTAGTGCGGTACGCAGAACATGGTAACTGTTTGCTACAAGTCGCCAATGTCAGAAATATCACTGTATGCGGAGCGGGAATGCACCTTTTTCAAGAAGGGTTCTGCACATGCGTAGACCTTCCTCTGGCAGCGTCGAAAGATCGAACTTCGGTCGGCGTCCGGAAGAATGGATCCACTACCTTTCCTGCCTCTTCCGCGACTTGGGTGAGCCGCAAACGAAGCAGTAAAAGTATCGCAGCTTCCATTCCATGCACCAACCGCAGCTGGAGTTTTAGCCACTTGGTGTCGTCTTTCTGTGAAAAAGGTTCCTTGGATGCCGGAAACTCGGCACTCTCTGCGTTTCTGAAGTTGTGAAACTTCAACTGTATAACAAAAAATAAACAAACAAAGAAACACCAAAGTTTTTAATGATATTGATTTTATTATTTTTAATCCGGCGATGATGGCGCGTTCCAGCCGCAATCGGTGCTCAGTAGTGTACACTCTGGAAAAGAAAATAGAAAGGTTATATTCGGCATTTTTAAAAATACCCCCTTGTCCGCCTTTTCGCGGAGCACACTGAGGGTCATTCGCTGCATTCTCTGAAGGAAGTTCTGCGAGTATGGCCCTGGAAGTTCGTCCGCTTCTTGCGCAGGGGCTGGGGTGACGTCAGAAAACGCCGAGCTCTGGTTGGCTTCGACCGCTCGATTGGAAGGATAGTGGGTATAGGCCTCAAGGCAGCTGGCATTGATGCCTACTCACTATCCTTCCAATCGGAGTCAATCGAAGCTCGGCGCTCTGACGTCACCGCAACCTCTGCGCAACAAGCAGACGAACTCGCGCTCCGCATACCACCTAGAAAACAAGGCCCACGTATGACGTCATTGTCGGTGGATCCCCGACCCGCCCCCAAGCGGCAAAAACGCTGAACCTGAACGAGAATCGCCGCAAAGCGGAAGACGCGCCCGTCTTGACGACGCCCTATGTGCTAGCCTCGCGCTCGTTGCTGACACGCTGAGAGACGAGTTGCCGCGGCGATTCCGACGCAAGCTAGATGGCGCTGCGTGGAGTGATGACGTTTTGGGGGGAAAGGTGCACGCCTCGTCTTCTAGCGTGGTATTGGTGGACCCATTTCGAAAGTCTGCCGTCTGTCGGAAGCTGTGGAATTACCGCATAATGGACGCACTGAAACCGTAACGTCGCAGCACGTTTTCTGCGTTTGACTATAGAAGAGAGGCAATCACACACCAACAGAAAAAATAGGAACGAAGTGACGTTGCGCTTTTTCCGCAGTTTGATTGGCTCTTAGGCTCCTAGAGTTGGCTACGACCCGTCGTTCGCCATCGTGCGTAAGGACTTGCGCCGTTCCGCGGTGTGTCAGTTGTTCCCTCCTATTGCAGTCCTTCCGAACTTTTAGAGGAAGCTGATAGAGGTTCTTGAGACAAACGAGTTAGAGGTGAGTTCTAGAGAGTATTTTTATCCCGTGAATCTGAATATCACGCTCGTTTTCTCTGAAGACGTAACTAAACGCGAGAAAACGCGAAAAACCTCCGAACAGTCCTTACGTCAGAAAAGGATCTTTCGGCCGCCAAGCGCGTGTCGCTCGTGTGGGCAGCGAGCTCTTTTCCACAAGGGCGCAGCCATCTTGAACGTCGTCACTTCTGGTATGCGGTAAAACATCGTTTTGATCTCTCCACGCCGCTCGAAGGTATTTACGAAAAAACGTGATTGTCACACATTCTTGTTTGGCGTCATCTAAATTTTCACGCACATTCGAGGTTGAAATGTTTTATTATTTTTCGTCCCCCATACCAGATATACAACCCACGTGACTGAGATTGACGGGAAACAGAAAACGTCGATATTCGCAACTTTCACGACCTACAGGGGGCGCAGTGGTGCCTATCAAAATGGCTGTCATCTGGATGATCGTCGTAGTACAGCGGTACGAGGCTGGGTCCGCGACGCGTAAGTAATTGTAGTTTCACTATATACGAGCAGTATTAGAGCCTTACGTTATTTTTTCACGCCAGGAGGGTGTAGTCAAGGCCATTTATTATGAGGCCAATCATCCAGGAGCTAGGGTGCGCGATTCTCACAACGCGGTACCACCATCGCTGAAAGTTGCGAATTCCCTCACACTGACACCAGTCGTGGCGTCTTTTTTTGGACCTCTTTGAAAATAGCAAGAGTGCGCGTGCATAACCTTGATAGGCGCTGTACATGCGCGAGAGCGGACATTCCGGAAACTCCGAATATGATGTTTTTGACCTCTTTGAAAATAGCAAGAGTGCGCGTGCATAACCTTGATAGGCGCTGTACATGCGCGAGAGCGGACATTCCGGAAACTCCTAATATGATGTCATGCTCCGTGAAGAAGGGGCTTTAGCGGTACTTTGAAAATAATTTTCTGCAACCTCCATGCGCCTAATTAAAAGTAATCTCGATGTTCGTGATCCTGGAGGCCAAATGAAAACGATTGATGTGTTTTTACTCAAATACAGAACCGCTTTAGCTTCCTTTAACAGTGAGGGCTTGACTTTCGAAAGGGGTCTATGTTGAGGCCAAAACAATGAGGTATGTGCCAACATCACCTAGGCCAATCGAAGCCCGTGCACTAGCATTTTGACGTCACCAGAGGAATACCGAGTTCTGACGCAGATTAGGCACAAGCATTCGGCTCGGCCTCTTGTCCAAGCAATGCGTCTAGGCACGCCCGGTGTCGACCTTGGAACCAATTTCTGTGTTTCCGGCATCCGAGTGCGATGATGTTACGCGGAGGTAGAGCAGGCTGTATCACGGGCTTTGATTATGCTAGGTGGTGTTGCCTCGAGAGACATCATGTTTCATGCAACAGTGTAGTTTTTATTTTTCTGGCTTCAAACTATTTTTTTTGGTTCTGTCATCTGCCGACTTTTCTTCTTAGATCGCAGCAATAGACTATTTTTCAAAAGTTTGTCAAGCAACCTCTGGCGGCCGCCATATTTCGGGCGTTGCTTCCTGCATGAAGCGTGCGATTGGTTTCGAGTTTACGTCGTGCGCTGACGCAGCAGTCCTGTCGAATAGATTCGCACCCGAGTACGCGGCGAACGCTGATGCGCAGCACATTGTGTCTAATACGTGCTTGATGTGCGTGCCCAAAATATGGCGGCTTCGGAGCAGCTACTAAAAGCGTGCACTTTTGAAAAAAAAAAAAACGGATCTATTTTCTTTTTTTATAGTCTGTTGCGGGACACTCAACGTCCGGACGTCCAGGACTTTAGAAGATTGATGATTCCACTTTTCTCGAACAAAGTGGCGCTATGTAAACGAAGTTCCGCAGTGTAAACAAATGTCCCCGTGTCAAATATTTTACCCAATACAAATAATCGTCGTGATTAAGGGACGGATACGTGTCCCGAATAAAGTTCAGAGTCAAAAGTATGCGATCGTTTCCTATATTTTATGTTCCAGCACAAATTATAGCTGCGACTGAAAATGGCTTGACCTGGGTATTCGCTAGGCGTCATCCAGGCATTAACGAGCTCAGTTCTTGGGATTCCATGTTCAATACATATTAGTCACTGAGAGACAAAAGCACAATAATTGGCCTATTATGTTCACGCTCTTCGTGATTCGTCATCCAATTTTGTTATCGATGAACAGCTCAATCTGATTGACAAAGGAGCGATAATGGAAAGCTCAGGGAGTCGTCATGGCCTGCGTTATTAAGTCGAGAGCCTTATGCGTCCCATTACGCAAAAAGGCGTCGGCGTTGTCCCCGAAAGATGGCCATAAAAATACGTCATCAAGCACGCGCCGCTCAAGGTCAAAGCGGACGCGCCTCAGAAATAAAACAGAAAGAAAAGCACAGAACGCAGGTGCTTCATCACAGAAGTGGTGAAACCGGTAGGGCGCCGCGCCGGCGCAGTGGGGGAGCCTGATGTCACCGCCGGACTATAATGCTTTCACATTCCTACACGTAAGCAGTCTTAAGTGTCTTCGGCGTGTTTTTTTTTTCTTTTAGGCTGTCAATGACTAATATATATATATATATATATATATATATATATATATATATATATATATATACGATTTTCGCAAGGAACGCCTGATATTCAATGACGGAGGAAATTAGTACACTTGGATGATTGGTGGGCAATGTCACTTAGTTTTAGAGAGCCTTATCTATCTCAGGGACGGAGGCTTGGGCGAGTTGGTTGTTCACGCTTGGTGAAGCAGCGCACAATATTTACACACATAAGACAGGCACACGTACAGTGCAGTGTACGTGTGTTTTTTTTTGTGTGCCTGTTTTCTGTGCATAAATCTTGTGCTCTGTTTCACCCAAGTACTTCGTGGAACCCGTGAACTTTTTGACATATAAATTGCGTAATTTTGTTCCGTCGCTACCACGCAACGGTCTAAAACACCGAGGAAAAAAGAGAACGGAAGGCAATTTAGCGACCAGTTTAGATCTAGAAACGAAATGTACGCAATGGGTCAAATGGAAAACCGTAGCGCTTTTGCACCTGCGGCGCATTCGGCTAAACAAGTGTCAACAAAGAGCTGAGTTTCCGTTTCCTTCCATCGTACCGTTGACACCGCGGACCTATACCTTGCACATTATAGCAGTGTGTCTCGATAACCTTACCGTAGACTTCGGGAATTGATTCACGTGAGCATATAATGCAAGAGGAACACGTTTTTTCTTGCGAATTATTCATACGTGAAAAAGAGAGAAAAAACCAAGGCTTATGCAAACCACGTCGTATCAAAAGAAGATAATAACATCGACATGATCTGCATAAACTTCTCTTTATGCCAACTTGATGTTCATGTTTGTTTTCGACTTTCACGAACTTCGAGGAGGGCCAGAACCCAGATTAGCATCGAGATTTTACAAGATCATTGTGCTGTGTTCTGTCTATAATCTTCCTTTACGTTCAATGCTGCAGCGTGGTTCACTTTCACCTTGAACCATTTACGGCCTGATAAAGTTGTGGGAAGAAAAGTATACTTATTTAATCACGTGCGCACGCGCATGAATCCAAGAAGGAAATTAAGAGGTACGCCGCGGTGAGCTGCGAAGTACAAATCCGCAATAAGGTGGAAGAAACCGAAACGCAGCTCTCCTGTTGGCGGTCGTTTCCCAGAATGCGCCGGATCCGCTAGCTGCGCTCCAGTTTTATGCATTCTCCATTCGTCAGACTCACATTTGTAAAAGCGATGGCATGGTGGCCTCCGGCATGTGGGCTTCTGCAGCGCGCAATGGTACCCTGGTGGGCACCGTTGGCCCTAGAATTCACAAAGGAAAATGAGACTGTCCTCTAAAAACCACCGCTCTCAGCGGTTGAGACCCTGTACGTTTTTATTACAAGTACTAGCAGGACTGCTGTAGTAAACGTAAGTGTGTTGTATGCTTGACATGGGGAGTTAGTCAGCCCCGGTAGGCGTCTGACGTCTCCTCTGTATATGAGATATTAGCCGATGCAGTACGACTGCTCGCCTGGGGTCTTTAATGTGTATCACGCTGTAATGATACACGACCACACGTCGGTACGATGTTCTCATCCAGATCTAAGAGGACAGACATGGGGATTAAACCCCCATGCCTGTACGCGTCGGTCTGAATCTGCGGCGCGAGCTTACGATCCACGTGCTCCGAGCTGCGGTGTGCTCACACACTCGGTCACCGATCCCCCTGGAGTGTTGTAGCAAGTAGTGGTAATAATAATAGTACAAATGTTAGCAGGGGGAGAGTAGTAGGTGAAGTAAGAATAGGTAGTCTGATTGGTTCTTGCGTCTGACTGACCGAAGACCCTTTGAAGAGTCTCACGTTGTAATCTATCAGAGTGTGCACGTCAAATGTAATTTACAGTGTTACGTCTTAATGGGACGCTAAAGCCGTTTTGTGTTTGACTAAAACACATACATCTTCTTCATTTGGCCTCCACGATCCTGAATATCGAGATTATGTTTTAATTTGGTGTAGGGAGGCTGCAGAAAATTCTCTTCAAAGTAACGATGAAGTCCCTCCTTCCCGGAGCGTTATGTCATAAAAGGAGTTTTCGAAATCTCCGCTCTCACGCATCTTCAGCGTATATCAAAGCTATGCACGCGCACTCGCTTTTTTTTCGAAAAAGTCAGAAAGAGACGTCACGACTGGTGTCAGGGCGGGGGAAGATACCTGACAAGCTTGCAATCGCAAGTGCTGCCCACACGAGCGACACGTGCTTGGCGGCCCAAAATGTCATATTATAACGTATAACGACTGTTCAGAAGAAAAAAAATTAAAAGGAGAGATATTTAAAATAAAAAGAGACGGTACAGCGATCACGATCTTTGCATCTCAGTATACATCCGGTTACAACGTAGTGGTATTCAATTCAAGTATAAAGGCCTGTTCAAACATGCAGCCGTAGCGCTAAAGCAACATTAATCCAATGCAACGCTTAAATGCTGCATCATAAGCGCTGATGCAGAGCTGGCTTGAACGTGACTTGGCACTAATACAGGGCGAAGTAGCCGCGGCGTCAACAAGGTCAGCACTATTTCCAGTACTGACTAATAGCGCTGAAGTAGCGCTGTTTGTCAGTGAAAAGTCATTTGCATTTCCTGCTTGGGCTTGCAACGATATTTTGTCATCCACACCTTGTTTGCCTGAATAACAGCCCGGTTCTTTGGAGGCCTACAACGATCAGTATCTAGAAAGCGTACTTACGGCGCAGTACTCTCCACCTCCTCCGGGATATCCTTCCTCACCGGGACGGTGCCGCTGGCATTCCACGAGGCACACTGCGCAGTGAACCAGACGATGACACCCTGATTTAACTTGGCAAATAATGAAGCCTACTGCGAAAGGGGCCCTGTAACATCCATAATGTGTTTACTTCATTGATGTGTCACGGACAGTTGCAACATCGGACGAGGTCTCCAAAGAGGAAATGATCGAAAATATGCAGATGACTGAACCGCACTTGATCAGAATGAAACAAAAGATTTTTTTGGTGGCTTCGTAGACTGTTTCATTCGATCAAGTACAGTTCATTCATCTGCATACATTCGATAGCGTACAAGCACGACAGTTGGTTAGTAAGACAGAACTAAATTGAATTACGCATTGTTATAAGTTTTATTATAAATATTACTTTTTTTCTTTGCTTAGCATTGTGTGCTAGCACTTGTATTTTCTTTTAATATGCTATTTTTTATTGCTTCACCGTAATTATTTTGTACCCTGTGCTGACATTCCGGGGGGGGGGGGGGAGTACTCTTTTATGTGCTTTGTCCTTTCGAAGGTAATGTTTTTACCTAGCACTAGTACCGACATTTTTGGGGTTCTTTTTTTAGGTGTCATCCCACAAGCCGTTCACTGGCTTTGATGCTCCCATAAACATATATATATCCTTAACAGTCCCTATGGGTCAATAAATGTATTATGATTAATATTATTATTAATATTAATATATTAATTGCAGGTGCTTTAATTATATCAATGTACATAATATTAGTGGTAGTAGTAGTTGTCAAGTAAAGTAGAAGGAATGGCAGTTTTATTAGGAGTCGAGTGTAGTAGTACCAGTGTCAGTAGTAGTAGCATTATTAGTACTAGTAGTAGTAGTAGTAGTAGTAGCATACATATAGGCCGAGGTGCGATCTCTAAGGCACCCCCATGTACATCATACCCCTATAGTGAGTCTTCGTAGTTTTGACAGCAATTATTAATAACTATGTTATCCAAAAACTGGTCACTGCTGAAGACATACCGAAGCCATGAATGCTCCAAAAACGGTAACAAAGTATTTTGAACAAACAACCAAACGGGATTTGTGTGCGTCATCGCAGGTTTTATCACCGCACTCGAAACTTGTACAGTGCCACTATAATCACTAACAGGATGTGAACGGCAGGGTGCCTCTCTTGAAGGCCCGGTCTTTAGCACCGTTGCCCACCACCGAGCTTTGACTGTGCGTGCTCACTCGAAGCTCAAGTGATGCGGGAGCATTGTCGCGGGTTGGAAGCTCGTACCGCAGACGGGAAAACTCAAAGACGTCCCTGCCGTTTATATCCTGTCAATGAGTATTATAATCTCCAGTTTGCTTGCCTTCTGCACTCTCCACGCTTACTGGCGTGAAAAAGCACATATTCACTCATATTCACGCAATTTGAAAAGTACCGAATATGCCGGCCGAATTCTGAGAGCCTCGTGGAGGATACTCACCCATGACCAGAAGCCCGGCCAGGAGGAACACCGTGGTCTTGGCGTACATGGCGGCGCTTCCCGTTTCCGTTCTTCGGTGTCCGAGAAGGAAGAGTCTGGTCTCCAAATGGCTGCTGGTTCTTTTCAAGAGCACCGCCGATCAGGCGCGGGGCGCCCGAGCAATAAGGGTCAGGGCTGGGGAAAGCCCTGTTTGGCCGCTTCGGGTGGTCAGAGTCCCCGCAGGTCGTCAGGCAACCGGATCTCTGACTGCCCGATGCCTGTTCGCCTCAACTTGGGGCCCAAAGAGCGGATGGTCGACGAACCGGCGCAAGTTCACGACCGACTTTACACTAGCGTGTTTACGTACGCGCCCCGTCCGACCCGTAAAACGTCCTTCCCTTTTAAATTGAAAATCGACGAAAATCGCTTATCGACGCTCAGCATTGCCATCTTCCGAATTGTGGAAGCCGGCGTGTTATACATACATATGTAAAGTCAGAAATGGGTGCGCGTTTAAAGATTTGTTTCTTCTGATTCGGGGTATCTGATTGAGCCAAATGTTCAACCGGTTTCAACTTTTCTTTTTTTTTTTTTGGCGGGGGAGGGGGAGGTGGAGGTGGGACTTGCTTCAGTAGCTCTCTGAAATCGCTCATTTCAAGCAATTTCTCAATATTAAATTGTTAATATAGTCGGCTACAAGTCAAGAATATGGAGAAGCTCCTCCCACAGCGTGATGGCGCCGGTTCCAAATCCCTCCGCAGTCGAAAAAAGAGTTCACTAGAAACACTCCTAGTTCCGCTTCAATGAATAGATATTGGCTTCAGAGTGATGCAAACTTGTCTCCGATCGG
>JAZHYW010028299.1:0-16286 GCA_037355805.1 Ixodes ricinus | reverse complement strand
AGCTTGTGGGGCGGTGCTGTAGGGGGAGGGGAAAATGACTACGAGATCGTTGCTTTAGCGTGCTGTAGGGAAGCTAAACGGTGGAGGCTTTTGCGGTTTCGCCCCGCACTGGTGTCGACAGCCGGCTCAGTGGATCGCGACGTAATTGGAGGCTGTGTCTTGACCCCCCTCACGCCCTACGAATCTTGTGAGAGTAGGAGTTTCTGTTTGCGGTGCAGGAAAATACAGGAATGGGCTATCACATGCAATGCCCACATTAACCGACAATATACAGAGGTAGGCGCTAATTATTTTTCGGGTAAGGAATTTTTTTATCGTAAAAAATATAGGAAATGAGAACACTAAGGTCACGTACGCCGACTAATCCGATTTTTTTTTGGTTAGAGATGGAGCACATATCACCTGTTTTATCATGCGAGTCAATGAAGGAAGCGCTGTCTGTTTTGTGGTGCTTTACTGAAAATAAATCGCTCACTACGGGTTCAACTATAGTTTATAAATGAGTATGAGACTAGACTGTGCTCATCTCAGGCATTGTACGAAGAGTTGGCTGCGATGGACTGCATTGAAAAAGCTGCTAGCGCGATCGCCACCGAGCCTTTTCGTTCACACTAGCCCTACCGGTACCTGGTAGGGCTCGTCAAGGAATTCTTCAAAGGTGCGTTCTGAAGTGCCTCTCTTGAGCGCCCTGCGAGATAAGGTAAATTAAAAGACTGTGAATCAACGAACAAGTTTCAAGCGAAAATAGGTGAAAGCAAACAACTGTCAAACTATAACGTTTATGAACGAAAGGTTTCGAAAACCAATTTTCAATCGGAGGTAAAAAAACATTACGCATCTTAACAAATATGATAGTTCAACTTCAACGGCTGACATGATATCAAAAATAATCGCGACACGCGTATTCTTCCTGAGACGCCTTACCGCTTTGGCTCGTGGAGATGACCGCCTCAAAATGAGCCAAGCAAATCCACTTCCTGCAAATTGTTTTATATGAGTTTTGAATGAATCCTGGTGTGCTTCAGAGATCTATTGATCACTCCCAGAAACTTAAACATGTATATCCATGCCGAGGAATCATCCTTCGTTAATAAGCGCTTAAAGAGAAACGAAACTTACTGATCAGAACTTACCGCTGGAAAACGAAAGAACAAAACTTTGAGAAGCT
Organism: Ixodes ricinus; assembly: GCA_037355805.1. NCBI lineage: Eukaryota > Metazoa > Arthropoda > Arachnida > Ixodida > Ixodidae > Ixodes > Ixodes ricinus. The sequence goes on along the minus strand of JAZHYW010028299.1, from coordinate 15,118 downwards.
AAACCGGATTGCCACTCTACTTTGCAGCACAGTATCTACACAAACTTTTAGAAAGCTCAGTTACATTTCTCGAAGCGTTGTTCGACCCTAGTTTTTACTGGCAGCCAAAACAGTGTGGGCGCCACACGAAGACTCGTTGGGCCGTTGGTAGGGACGAGGAGCAGACGAGCAGACGCCAGACGCCGGACGCCCCGCGCGCTTTCGCCGGAAGGCGGTAACGGCGGCAGGCGTCGGCGCGACCTCAGCGCCTTCGCAGCCTTTCGGTGTGTTGCGGCGAAAGCGAGAACCCTCAGAATTCCTTCACGTAAAGATCGAGGGCACCACCTCCACCAGGGGAGAAATTAGACTCTGTCGGCCTCTAGCGACACTCGTTTAAACCGCCAACGCTGCATTCTCCTGACCCCGCCTTCGACCCTCCTGACTGCAGTCGGGATGGCGTCAGGAGGCCCAATGTTTTACCGGGACCACGGTGACCGGGACCGACTTGAATATGGAGGAGACCTGTCTATGGCGCCCCCTCCTACGGGAGAGCTACTGGAGCTCTAGTTGACGTTGCGGCTAGGAGGTGGCGCGCAAAGCCCCTATGAATGCGGAAGGCTGCGCTATTCACGGTGCAATACTTGCTGAAAGCTGTGATTTTGTCTTACAGGCGTACTGGTGGTACGGCTGTACGACAAGTTTGGTGCAGCTTATGTGCGTAAAAATTTCCTTTTATTGGATTCACATTGTAATAAATAGACATATACAGCATTTTTACAGTAATTACCAAACAAATTCTATGCATGCTTCTAGTCCTACACCTTCAACCAGAGTGTCGAACCGGAACCGAACCGAACCGAAAACCGGAACAGAACCGTTATTTTTAGCCCAACCGGAACTGAACCGAACCGAAATCATCGCCGCCATCTTGGAACTGAACCGGAACTGAACCGGAAAAAAATATAACGGTAACCGGTTCAAAACGGTTCACGGTATTTTTTTTTATTACAAAATGAGGTGTTTGAGAAGTAAAAATTGGCAGCTGCATTTCTATGTAGTGATCAAATTGTCATAAACCGAGTTGCAATGTATAAGAAATTGTGGGTTTTCGTGACGCTTTTGTATTGGCACTACGATTAATCGGATGTCACGTTGTCACGAGACATCATGGTTTCGAGATATGCTGTAAAATAATGTCACGTCACGTGGCCCCGTGGCGTAATCGCATTACTCACGCGTCAAAGTCGAGTTAAATTCAGAACGTCAATTTCCCCTCTCTCCTCCAACGTTTCGTCTGCTTCTTCCTCCCCGGCCTTCTTTTCCCTCGCCCTACCTTCTTGAGTTGCCACGGAATATAGATGTATTAGCGTTGTTGACACCGTGACGTCACATGCCATCACGAAAGCCTATTTATACAGAAAAGTAGCGGCATCCTTTGAAGAATGACGCCTGCTATCTTGGGCCAAACCAGGCGGCGCTACCGTCGACGCGAGGGTGTAAAAAAGCAAAACATAAAGATAAAGGTGCGCACGTCAGAGGAGCAGGGAGAAGGAATGCCTATGCTGTCGGTGTGCAGTGCATGCTATGAGCTCATGTCGCCAATCAAATAACGCCGACTGTGCAACGTCACGGCTTTCATCGTCTTTCTTTGAGCACATCCTTCGAGGCTGGTAGACCGTGACGGTGCGCTTTTAGCCTGTGGGTATTCACTTGCGAGTCTTTCAGCCTTTGACTGCGCTTTGACTCAAGTATAGCAAGGCCGTCAGCTATCTTGGGCCAAACCAGGCGGCGCTACAGTCGACGCGCGGGTGTAAAAAGGCAAAACATAAAGATAAAAGGTGTGTGCGTCAAAGGAGGAGGCAGAAGATGTCGCTACCTTTTTTTATTCAGGGGCATTAACCATCACGACTTTTCACTGCGAGTCATGCGACACCATGACGTACTCGGTTGTCATGAGCCTGAGCCAGAGTGCTCGGGTTCTTGGCAATCAGCATCGCCAAACATTCGTCTTGGCTCGAGTTCAATCAAAGATGAGAATAGCCGAACTCTAAAAAAGCCTAAATCTCAACCCATTCTTTATTCTTTGCCAACCCCAGCGCATGACTATGATGAACACTGGCGGTATACAATTAGCGTCAGGTCACATTGCCGCCTGTTCTAATAGCGAGTTGAGGAGGGGAAAGCTGTTTCTTTCCTTTATTTTTTCTGCGTCTGCCATTGAGCAGAGAGGAAAACTAATGGGTGATTTTGAAACTATCAACGTCAGGAGTTACTTCTTTACAGTATTTACTGGAAGTATGCAAAAAATGTTGCACGACCAATTTTACATCATTGAGGCAGCCAACCATGTTTTCGTTGTTGCTGAACTGCCTGAGAAAGCTGTCCCCGAGAATGGAAGCATTGAAATACTGAATATAGCTTATTAATCTGACGATAAATAGAACTACAAGTGTGTACGGCAGGGATACATGAAAAGAAAGATTTAGCGGCCTTGAGGCGAAAGTGCAGCCGCCATATTTTCGCAGTTTTGTTTAAACTTCACAGTTTTTGGATGCAAAATAAAAGAAATGGAGAATTACTGCTAACAAATGACAGAAATATAATTGTCAAATTGGCACCCCCAAACAAAGGAGGGAGTCCCTCAAAAATAAAAAGTATTCTCTGGAGGAGCATCGTCAAATGAAAAAAAAAAAAAAGGGGGGGGGGTTCAAAATCCTACTGTGTTGTAAAGGTTCCTCTGCTCCGCATCTTCGGCACAGAGCAGACAGCGTGACCCTGGAAAACTACTTCGTTGCGAAATCACTCCTGCCAGAAAGCGCGTTTTCGCGGTTCCAGACGTTCGCGCCGTTCCTCACGACGCTTCACGAAGCAAGAATCATTTTTGTTTCTGAATACATAGGTTGCACTGAGCGCGAACCTTCTGCAGTGTGCATTTTGCATCTCGGGATTTGATTTTCTCAAGAAAAAGAAATCTGACCACTCGCATATAGTGCGATGATGTCACGTGCGAACCTTGTTAAACAGTTCAGTTTTCTGTTGAAATGTGATGTTCTCATCACAATACTCGGTTTGACTTTAACTGTGAGCGTATCAGAAACTATAGTCGGTTACAAGTCAAGAAGGTAGGAGAAGCTCCTCCCATAATCGTGATGCGGCCCTTTGAAATCCATCCGCAGTCGAAAGAATAGTTCCCTGAAAACACCCCTTGTTCCGCTTCAATGAATAGATAATGCCTACAGAGTGATGCCAACTTGTCTCCGACCCCCCCCCCCCCCCATTTTTTTAAGAAAGCCACCTTTGTATTCATCGGAGAGGAAACCGAGCCCCTGAAAGTGGCCTTTGTATCCACGGAGGGGGACGCTAATCCCCCAAAGTCGTTTTTGTTTCCATCGGAAACAAAAACGACTTCTAATCTTCTTCTCGAATCTTCTACAACTTTAAGTCAAGGTCGAAAGATAAAGCAAATATTCAAAGCAAGGCAAAACCTTCTCCCGCGTTGGCCACGACGTCACGGAAACGATGGGACGCTATTGGATGGGGAGGTGGCGGAGGGATATATGATTCCCTTTGAGGAGCATTTGCCGCTACCTTCTTGACTTGTAACCTACTATAAAAAAAGCAAGCTCCGGGCTTTCAGCGTCCAAGCATGCGCGCTCCTGCAGTGCAAGTGGTTGGGACCGAAGGCTCGTGCTTGTGGCATAATAAAGTGGAGATTTGGGCCAGTTGGTTCATTGCAAACAAAAAGCGCCGAAAAAATACAGGGACACAGACGACGGAAATCAGGACAAGGCGCACTCTCAACTGAAGTTTATTGAAACTTCACACGTTATATAGCCACAAAAACCCTGTTTACCCTATCTGCTCAGCACGCGTTTGAAAAATTCAAACTCATTTGTACATAAAGATAGGGACGTGTCACCTATACATTTCTTCTCCTGGTCCTAATTGCGTAATTTTCGCGACACTTTATCTTTGTACCTAGCCAAAATGTTAGTGTTTGTTTGTAGCATAGGCTGCATCTTGACTTGAAGGGGCCATGCAAAGCGTTTCTGGCCATTTTTTTAATTTGTATTGCTTTCGCTCGTATTAGTGGCTGGGACTCTAGCAACACATTAAACATAAAATAAACAAGAAGTTTTGCGTATTTTGAACATAATAGCTAAAAGAGGTGCAGAATTTTGAGCGCATTTTTTTTGTTGGTGACGTTATTGGTCTGAGCCAATAGAAAACCTAAACGACAAGAGCGTGAAACAACCATGCGCGATCTTCTCTAAGTGTTGTAAATTAACATCCGGTTATGAAGATGTGAGCGCCCCACCAATTTACGGGTGTTCCAAGCAAATATTTGAGTGAGAGTCACGTGCTTGAAGGGATCAGAAGAGGTACTTTGCAGCTATTTAGACAGTTCTACCTCTAGAATTCTATGTCATCATTATCCGACATTCTAGACCAATGTCGTCACTGAACGCTCATGTTTGACACTGATAGGCACGCCGTTCGAAGCAGCATTGGTTTTCTTCGTTTCTTTGCAATGCCCCTTTAAGCTGAAACAAAGTATAGCAAAAGGGGATGTCCAAATTGTAAAGTTGTGTAGTATATATAGCAGCGTCGAGATGATATGCTGCCGCCTCATAAAATGTTAGAGCGCGCATGACTGATAAAACACGGAGTTGTAAAATCGGGCCACAAAACAAGTGCCCGTAAAACCAAATATCACTTTAGCCTCCCAAGACAGTATTCTGCGAAGTTTCGAGCTCGTGCAATCCGATGTCCTAATGTGATTTAAATTAGAAATATATTGTCTGTTCTTTGCGATATTTATGTGTAATCAGGAACATCATTACACGCATCTCTATTAGAGAAATACGCACCATAACAAACGAAGTCCTGAAGAGTAAGGAATCCAACGTTTCAAAACCGATTTTTTTTTATCAAGGGCGATTATTTGCACGTCTAGAGCAGCAGCTTTTTTTCTATCTACGGTGTGTCGTTTGCTTCACTCACTCTTTCTTCTTCAAGTGCCCTAGTCCGTTGACACATGCCAACGGTTAAGTGGCTGTCGACCTATTGAGCCCGACCTATTGAAACGTCGGGCCACTAAATGTTTAGGACTTGGTTTGTGAAGGTCTGTATTTCTGAACTTTTTGACCAACCAGACGGAGTTCCGTCAAACGTGTTTACGTTTAATACATGCATCCCTATATAGTTCTTTCTGCAGTAAGGCGTCGTGTATGGCATTATTTAGAAGAATATATTTTATTATCTCTCTCTGCACATTTCGTGTATTTGCCTTCTGATCTATAACGTGAGCACACAGTTCTTTTTGGCACATCCTGCGACCTGGTGTTTCACACTGCCAAACAGCGAACTAATAAGCACGTTACGCAGACTCAACAGATGGCGTATTTTCGAGTATCGTTCTCCCGTGTCGGTCTGAAGCGGTTATGTGAACTTCATACAGTCAAATTTATTGATGGCAATAACACATTTTTTTCTTACTACCTGACGACTTTACAACATAAATAAAGGGCCTATCACCATAAAGATATGCATCATAATTTAATGCACCTACAAATTATCTGAAATATGATCTGGAAATCTTTTCCGTCGATTTTATCTTCGAGAGGCACGTGTATAAGTGATTTGGAAGAAACTTTTGCTTTTTTTTTCATTTTGAAGCTGATTTAAATAACTTGTGTTCCTGACGCATATTCAACTTCTCAAACATATAGAAGTCTGTTGCTTCTGTTATTTGTTGAACCCCAGTTTTATGTGTCTGTGGGCTGTATGAAAACAAAGTACACAGAGGCGCGTGGCAGAACTATGACGATTGCGCACGCAGACCGTTAGAAAGTGACCAATTAAGTAGCTTTAATGTCGAGTAGACTATGAAACACCACTTTGTTGTATTTAACAACAAATCACCAATTAGCAAGGGTGATGCTTATTTACAAATTGAATTGACCGGCATCTTGTCAAGAGCAAACATCAAACGCTAAGCTATGTCGAAAAGGTGCACTTCAATGCGCGCTATTTTAGATCATAACCGAACTGAATACGAAGCTCACTCTTTTCTGCATTATTATTCGCCTGCATCACGGCGCTGAGTGTAAACAATATTGGTCTAGGAAAGCAAGCGTTGTGCTTGCCGCTCAGAGTTTCTATAAAAGGTAGACTGAAAAGGTTTGTCCTAAAACTCTTCTGACATTTTTGAAAATATTATTTCTTTAAGCTCGGCTGCATCGTCATCATATATATTGTGAAACGTATTTTATAATCTAGATTTCAGAATATATATGGCGAGAACGTGCCCATTTTACGATTGTATGCACTAATTTCTAAGTACAAGAGCACAGTAGGAGTCAACTTTTAATATTGCGACGCAAAGGTTTACTAATCACGCGCATTTTAGACGGCCCACCAGAGTGACAATCTTTAGATTCAGGTACAATATGTGCGACTGAGGTAAAAATAAATAGATTTTAAGTCATATATGTTAATCTAGCTTTTCCTTTACTGTTTCATCGAAATTAAACAACACAATTTATTTTTGATTACATGAAAAAAAAAGTGGATTTAACAAATAATAAAAAGTTATATAGTTACTCGTGTCACTCTTGAAAAAGTGCCTATTGCCAAAGGAACGCGGAAAATATATTCTCAGTTTAGCGGTTCAAACCGGTTCGAACCGGTTCAAACCGGTTCGAACCATTATTTTTTGCTCCCCGGAACTGAATCGGAGCTGAACCGAAATCTGTGAACCCGAACCGGAACCGAACCGATAAAAATTTCGGTTCGACACTCTGCCTTCAACACCTTTCGGGAAGTCGTTTATATTTTTTTCTTTTATGATCTACTTGCCGGTGCTCCTCCATCATGTTTCATGCCATGTTCGTCAGGAAACGGTTCATGAACTTCCTTACCACGAGTGTAGCCAGGACGGTTCTTCGATTTTGTGAGTCGTTGACTCCACAGGCAAATAGTGGGTTGCTCACAATTGCCTGCAAAACCTTTTTAGTGAACGTCAGCAGTGTCTTCCTAAGTGCTAATAACCCCGTCTGGGCAGAATTGGCTGCGCTCTCAATCGTTCTCTGAAAGTTGACGAAGCGGGGGCTGGATAGCGCGGTACCGCAAGGTCCAGGTTTTGTGCTATCGCAATGGTCGCGCGGTTTTGTGGAGGGGACTTGGGCTGGTGCAAGCACCTGTCGCAAGGAATGTTGTCTTCAGCCGCCCTCACGAGGAAACCTCCGATGAGTGCCAGTGTGCTGGTTTGCAGTCCTGGAGCTGGAAAACCTATCAAGAATTTGTTTTGCGTTTCTTGCTAGTTCTACCATTTTATGAACGATAGAATGGTTCCTGATCTAGAAATGTCTGAAGTTCCTTTAGGAAGGGTTGCAAAATCTTCATATTTCTCGGCGAAGCAGCAGGCTGCAGTCCTGGATTTTTCAGCAGGGCACCGATATCGAACTCGGAGCCTTAAAGGAGCGGTGCAACGATATTCAATTGGAATGTTTTTCACTTTACACGAGCTTACTGGCACTAGTGGGACTCAAGGATACTCGCACGCAACGCCACTGACCAAGAAACTCCTTTGTTGCGGTGTAATTTCAAGGACAAAAGCGATCAATTTCATTCAATCTCCTTTGCAAAATTTGATGACGTAACGTGGGGATCGCAGTACACCCAAGTGACGATATTTGAATGCGGCTCATAGATTGGACCCGAGCATTGCGTGGACACTCGTTTTGGGCTCGTGATAATTACTAGCTCGAGAAGCATTCGGGTAGTAAACCGTGTCCAATCGCTGCAACGACGACAATAGCCGAGCCATAACAATGTCTGGAACTCAGCGCGTGTCCTGTGCTTTGCCAACCCCAGCGCGTGGCTTTGATCATCATTGGCGGCATATAATCGGCTCCAGATCACGTGGCTGCTTGTTCTGGCTGCCAGTTGAGGGGGTGAACGCTGCTCGTTTTTCTTTAATATTTTTTCTGGGACTTCTATTACGTGGGGTGAAAAGCGAACGCGTGTTTCATAGGTCATTAACGTCAGGGATCCGTTCTAAGCGGTATTTGCGCAAAGTACAAAAATTGTTGCATCGCCCCTTTAAAGGGGTGGTGTAGCGATTTTTAGACTTTGGCCAATTAACTGCGGAAATTAATCTGCCTCACCTATGGAACGAAGCACATAAACCGTATTTTCTTGCGAGCGCTAGTTTTTATTTATAAAAAAGTTAAACAAATCGAAGGTCGAAGTGCCTCTCAACTTTCCACGTCGACTTTCGAGTGACGTACTCTGGGGGATCACGTGGTTTTTCCTTGGGTTCTCTCTGCAGAGACCCCAGCCACTTCCTCCGCGATTGTTGGCTCTTCAATGACTAGCATCGTCGTAGGTCGCGGCGAGCGATCGACACAAAAGACAGTTCGCCTCGGGGATGACGGTGAGTGTCGCAGCGGAGGGGGACAGTTTTTGTGGACTTCCGTCTATCCCCAGAGTACGTCACACATCAGTTCCGTTAACCACCACAAGGGGCAGCAGATCGGCAAATAATTCATTTTTTTGCTTTGCGATTATGCAGCAGAATAGCAGTTTATCGGGGAGAGGTGACGCGTGTGTGGTCACTTGGGCTTGCATAAACATTATAAAAAATGCAAATTGCTGACTCTTTCAACATTAAAATCGTCGCCTTTAAGTTCTGCTCTCTTGTGTAATGCCCGTAGGAGGCTTCAAGGATAAGAAATGACGATGATGATGCTGACGATAATTTTGGGCAGAGAGGACAGGGCGCCTTAGGCATCCGTTCGGTCGTAGAAGCCACTCAGCTGCCTCACCCCAAAAAAGGGCGACTGTATTCTGTCTGAAGAGAACTTCAATGCTAAAACGTACTTAAATCCTTGGCCCAACACAGGACGTGCTCACAACATAGTAGACAACGTTGCGACTGCCAAGGCTTTGTGAGTCTCGGGCGTTAGAAATACGCTGACCGACGGTGCCGTTCTCTTTCAGTTGTTCACTATAGTCGAGGAATGTGTTCTCGAGCCAAAATATTGAGAGGTCCATCGGCTCCACCTCGGCCCCTTCGAGGCAGCATTCCTTTCGTTCACCGGGCTCACCGTCCGCAGCAGATACATTTCGTGCGTCACCATGTATGGCTGTTAAGGTACGTTTATACTTCAGCGTAACGTCGAAGGGCGCGGCGTAGCGTAGCGCACACTGATACTGATTGGCCGCAGAAATCGAGTCAATGGTCGCCGGCCAATGAAAGGCGCGCGTTCTGCGCTACGCTGCGTTCACTGCGCGCAACGTCGGAGTATAAAGAGCACCTTTACAAATACTCTGAGAAATGAGTTGCACGCCGAAAGACCACGAATTCATACTTTCTTCGTTTGTGCAACGGTGGTGCGGGTGTCGCCGTGATTTTTCGAGTCTGCCTTGAATTGTACGATTTGTCGATCGGATTAATCTCGAACACGGAACACCGTTGGCACCACTGTGGTTGTCAGTTTTTTTTTATATTCACATTTTCTTTATAGTCATCTGCTGTAAAATGCAGCCAGCATAGGACAGTGCCCCCTCGATTCACCATATTTAAAAGAAAATACACGAAAGGAACAACAACGTTGAAACATGTCCTGACTGTCCTTTTTTCTTCGTATCCAATATGACGCTATTATTCTTAATGTCCCAGATGACTAGAATGAGAAACAGAAATCGGCACTTACCCGCTCTCGAGATTCTTTTGATCCATTCTTCAACAACAATCGATGATGGAAATTTGAAAAATGAAAATTCTTTGCCTTTTTTGCCTTGCGACACACATCCGCCATTGCCGTGCGACGCAACAGTGTACCATTACCCGCAGTTTGAGTCGACACTTAAATTGTCGTATCGTAACACACAGATTGAAGCGGCGTAGCCACCTCGCTTCGGTGTTCGCCATGGCTTCCCGGACTCCAAGCGTCACCACGAGCGCTCGTGAGGAATGCGCTTACTTCTAAGCCGGCGCTGAGCCACCATTCAGTAGACAAGTCTCCCCGTTATTTAAGTTAGTTCTGGTTTTACATCAAGCTGGCTCATCAAGGGTCGAAATTTGTAATCCAGGGAAGGAAGCCCCAGGCAGCTATAGGGTTGGCGTCGCAGCGCCCGCACCAGAGCGAAATAATGCCGCAGGTGCTGCGAATCCCCTCAAGGGGCCGGCTGAAGTATCCCCATGGCAAAAGCTGGCTGCCTAACCGTATTCGAGATCTTTGAACGGCCAAAAGCCCCAGCTGGGACCAAGAGGCGGCTGGTAATGAGGAAATTAACCAGAAAAACCGAGAGGCAGCTGCCAAGATGGGAGAGAACGGGGTAACGTGGGAAATAGAGCGGCAGAAGACCGTCAGCAGCACAGTTCCCGCTGCAACTACAAACAGCGCAGACATTCTCGCAGCCAATGCCTGCACCGGCATTGTCGGGGCTTGAGAAACCAAGGAAACAACAGGGCCCGTGACGCTGAACTTGGAGATCTCTGCCGCCGACGGCACTTACCAGAGTGGGGATGAGTGAGTCGCCAGCACTTCTTCCTTTTGTGTCGCTTACGACCTACAGATCAATGCATCGAGCGTCACATGACAGTCTGCCTACTTGCCGTTCCCTTTGCCTCCCTTCTTCATTACGATGAAGACAGTTTGCTTATTGAAGACTTTTTTGAGCTGTGCAAAACGAAAAAAAAAGGAACGCATTGTTCCTCAAATATACTACTGCAGTTAGCTTCAGGTTCAGCGAAAACAGCAGCAGGCGCTGTAAGGCTAGGCATTTCTTTCTACAAAAAGAAAATACATGAGTGCATGTTTTATTTATCTGCCTAGATAGAACGGGCCTATTATCTAACGACGAGATTTTACGGCAGGCGAAAAACTTTTGCTTGACTTTGATGCTGGCGGCTATTGGCTGGCTGGAGAGTCAGCCGGACATGACCCCCTTCCCCAGACGAGAGAGTGGCATTACCGGCGCAACTCTCCCAGCTGCGCAATGAGGCCCGCTTCAGCACTTCTTGCCGACGTCTAAGACGCCCTGCAGGCGTGTCCGAGGTGCAGAAGCAACAGCTGGAAAGCATCTTTGCAGACGTTCGCACCAATGTACTACACGAAAGTTCCTGGAAAGACTGACGTGCTGCTGCATCGAATCCACTCTGGTGGCGCTTGACCACTGCGGTGAAACCCAAAGCACCTCATCGCCCACACTTCGAGCCGTCCTGGACGCAACACTACAGGAGATGATCCACAAATGAGCTATTCGCAAGTCCCAGATTCCTTCGGCTTCTCCCGTCGTGTTGGCTCCGGAACAAAAGGGCTGGGTACACCTCCGAGTGGATTATCGAAGCCTCAACGCTCTAACGGTGAGATATATACACCCGTTTCTCTCGATCGACTCAATGATGTACGTGATCGGCAACGCGGAAGTGTTCATAACGCTTGACTGCAGTCTAGGATAATCGAGATAGACCTAGAGGAGGTTTTAAAAATCTCTTTCACCTGTCACAAGGGATTGTTCCAGTTTATGCGTCAAACTTTTGGCCTCTCGGATTCGCCCGGTAGCTTTCAAGATAGAATCGACATTGGTCTCGGTGATTCGTAGTAAAAGTTTGTGATGGCGTAAATGAATCACGACATTTTCCCCAGTCTTTCAAGAAAGCCTCGAACTTCTTGGGATTGTCCTCGAGCAATTCCAATCTGCCAGCTGGACAGTTCACCCCGAAAAGAAAATTAACCCTCTTGGCTTCTTTTTTGATAACCAAGTTTTCCAAACCGATGAGGACAAGCTGCGCGCGATACCCGATTGCCCGCAGCCGCAAGGCGTCAAGATCGTGCACCGCTTTTTGGGAATAATTTGGATGTTATCGCCAACTCGTCCCACACTCTGCCAAGATAGCTAACCCAAGATATAGATAGCGAAAACATTCGCTTTTACGCAAAGAAGCAAAATTGTGTGTTGGGAACGAGAGTAACAGGACGCTTTCCCTCCCTCTTGAAGGCAATCACCGACTCCGCTTCGTTATTTTTCCGATCTCTTTAAACCATTTGATGGTCAGACAGATGCCAGCAACTCTGGCCTTGGTGCCGTCCTGCTTCAGGAACACAACGGTGTTCTTCGGCCAGTTGCCTTCACCAGCCGCATGCTGACGGCGGCCGGACACTACTATTTCACAACGGAAAAGGAGTGTCTCGACATTATTTTTGTCCTAAAAAATTAGAGACGTTTACAATTCTCCGTAATGCCGAATTAGAGCACTGCTCTCAAGGAGGAGGAGGGGAGAGTACGGAGGGGAGGGTACCCTACCGATAAAAGACAGTATAACTTTTCGCTAACTGTATAATGGAACAGGAAATCTGACTGGATTTCTTGCTGGAAACCTGAAATCAAGTTTGCACACAGGGTATGCCACTCTTCCACCTCCGTTCCCTCCACCCTTCCTCGCCAGCTGCCCTCCCATTTAGCGGAAATTTCTCGCTAAATTTTCTTCTTAATTTTTCGATAAAATATCTCATCTAAAATTAGAGGGAAATATTCCTGCCAAATTAAATGGAAAATTTAGTGAATGTTTTCCCGCTAAATTTAGGAGAGAAATTTAGTGAACACTTGTCTGCTAAATCTGGCAGTAAAATTTAAGAAATATATATCCGCTAAATTTAGTGGGGAAACTGATTCGTGTTGAAGTCACGTGATGTCAATTCCCCCTAAAATTTAGTGGGAAACCTTAACCCGCTAAATTTAGCGGGGACATTTTTGCGCTGAATTTAGCGAGAAATTTTCGCGAGAAATTTTACGGAAACATTTCCCCGCTAGGTTTAGCGTAAAAATTTCTCCGCCAAATTTGGTGGGAAATTTTTCCATAATGTAACGCGCGCGGTCATGCCCGTTTCATGGTTAAACGGCGTCGCGGGTCGGCGTCGGCGTCGCCGCTCAACCCGGAAACAGGCGCCTAAGGGCTACCCTTTAAAAAATTTAATATGTATCTCGATGGCACACTCCTTCAGATCCAGACCAATTCAAGTGCTTTCCTGGCTGAAGAATTTACAAGATCCAGTCGGATGAACAATGCTTGGATTTGGCCTAGTTGGTGTGTTTGTCATTCTGATGTATACTGCGCTGCAAAGTTTCACTTAACACATAAAGACGTAAACTACGAGATGGTATGAAAGACAGTTAAGAACATGACGTAGTTGTGAATGCGCAGACTAACAACTGTTCATTTTTTCGTTTCTTCTTCTTCCTTCTTTATACCTTTGTTTTGAAGAATATAGATTGCCTAATAATTCACGGAATTGAAAATGATGTCTTTGCGGGAAATTTTAGACAAGGTGTTTTAGGGGACAGATATATGCTGGAGTTTAGATGACGCGTATGTACTTGAGAAATCGTGGAAAAGATTGGGACAGTAATGTCCTTTCTGTCGTTTGTAGACAGTTGGTGTTGGTGGTGCTTTTGTTTATGCTGTTGCCACCCCGGAGCTGATGTTTGCTCTTGTTGTGCCGCGGGATCCAGTCGGATGCCTCGCACAGTAGCCTCCGACATTACAGGCACATCACAAAGCCACTACATACAACAAAAAAGAGTTACGTCATGGCAGATCCGCTCTCCTGTGTCTCCTTTGCGGGTCCTTCCCACTTAGGGGAAACCAGCATTGGAGGGAATAACCGGCATTGTGGCCGACACACCAGTCACGGTGGGGGACATTGGTGATCCGAGCAGAACTTCGCAAAGCACAGGGGGAAGACGGCTTCTGTCCACGGGTGAGCGAGAAACTTGCAGAACAAAGAGCAGGCCACACTAAGAGCGAAGATGGGTACGACTCGTACTTGCTGAGAGAGAATGGACTTCTTTGCAGTTACATTTTTCAAGCAGACGATGCCGCCGATGGCTCGCCTCTCAGGACTGTGATGCCGGAACTTCGGACGCCGTTCATCAGTCACTTCCATGATTCAGCCTCATCAGGTCACACCAGCGGCTACTATGACTTGCAATAAGTTACGTCGTGTCGAGACTTGACCAGGAATCAGGCAGGATGTACTGAAGCATGCCCACACCTTGTCCAGGATGTCAGAAGTCAAAGCCACGCGAAGGTCACCTACCAAGATTTATGCAACCAATCGTAAGCCACTCTCCTTGGCAGATTGTTGCCTGTGACATAACTGGAACGTTTTCTTATAATCCAGTGGTAATGAGGACAACGACGAAGTGCCCCGGCCAGACATGTACACGTTACCCAAAAAAGTAACTAAATACCGTTACTCGTTACTCGCTCAAAAAGTAACTAAATACGTTACTCGTTACCGATTCTCAAAAGGAACGCGTGAGTTACCTGAAAAGTAACGAGTTACTTTTCACGTTACTTTCAGGACCGAATGCACAACTGTTTTTGTTTCATGGTTTATTGCTTTCCTTTTAGTAGTCGTTGCACTTAAGCAGCAGCTGCCTGTCGAAGTTTTCATCAGTTATGTTTCCCCGCTTCCTTGAAAATACATCTCTGGCGACGCTAAAGCGTCGTTCTACTGACGCGCTCGAAGGAACGGCAGTGTTGTGTTTCAGGAAGAGCTGGTGAATCTTCGGGAACTGCGCCTTCATTGAGGACAGCGGGTAATGGGTTATGTGCCTTCCCGTGTTTGCAACCTCCGGGTTGCATTCGGTCCGTACCCGGTTCTAGAAAGTTCAACCAACGAATCTGATTGTGCTCGCTGGGTGAAGGACATTCCCAGCTGTAGAGTTCAGTACAGAAACGTTTATCGCTGGAAACGTCAGTCTAACTGTTCGACTGACGTGTTCAGCTCCTGCGGTCGCAAGCACAATCTGTGCTCGACGTGACGGCAAAAGATTCTACCTGTACTGTCATACTGTTTATTTGTTTTTAGGGTTGCACATCTGCCTTTGTCACAATAGACGCATACTCAGGCTAGAGTAAAAACAAGGCCGTTTAAGCGGTGTTGTACACGTTACTCCTCAAAAGTAACGAGATACCGTTACTCGTTACTTCGCCTTCAAAGTAACTAAATACCGTTACTCGTTCCTTTTCTAAAAAAGTAACTAAATACGTTACTCGTTACCGAAAATAGTAACTAGGTACAAGTAACTCGTTACTTGTAACGCGTTACGTACATGTCTG
>JAZHYW010028298.1:0-25419 GCA_037355805.1 Ixodes ricinus | reverse complement strand
GCGCAGGGTGTGGCCAAGCTGTGGCTCGCGAGCCGCATGCGGCTCTTCGCGTGTTCAAGTGCGGCTCGCAACTCCCTCCCCAAGCACCCCCCTCCCCCCCGCTTCCTTCCCGGTCACACAAGCACTTCCCCCAAAAAGAGGAATGGAACGCGTTTTGAATCGAAAAACGGGTTGTGGTCCGGCAGTCTTGTGCTACTGCGACTTCACGCACATTTGGACTGCTTTTGACTCGTATAGGTTGAAAGTATTTCGAGTTTCGTCTATCGCTCTGGACAAAAGTTTGATACCCCCCCCCCCCCCTCCGGCTCTTTGAATTTTCGGGAGACGGCTTGCGGCTCTTAGGCCGGGTCAACCCTCGCCCACACCCTCGTCTATGCGATCACAAGCGGGGAGAGATGACACACTATAACGTTCGTTTGCTGTGTAGTGCAACCGGCTTTGCTCTTCCAGCTGCTACTGTATTCGAACCCAAGCAAGTTCGGTCATCACTGACTGATCATGACCCCTCCCGGAACACTGGAGTACGTTTTCGACGATGGCTAGGTAGACGAAGCCATTTACTCTTCGCTTTTTAGGAGCACTTGTTGAAATCCTTTGGTGCACACCTGATTGCAAGGCGTATGGTGATTTTCGATGGTCATTCAAGTCACACAAGGAATTCGCGAGCAATTGAGTACGCAAAGAAAACGGGATAATCTTGAACTCCTCTTGCCCACACACAACGCGCGAGCTGCAACCTCTAGATGTCGTCTTTTTCATAGCATTCAAAACAGCTTACAACAATGCATGCCAGGAGTGGATGGTGACTCACACGGGAGGACGGATTACAATGGAGCACATCGGCGAGCGGGTGAAACAAGCATTCGAGAGGACAGCATGCATCACCTACATTACCAACGGACTTCGGAAATGTAGCATCTGGCCACATTGCTCGCAAGACAGTGACGATCTCGACTTTGGTGATCCAGCATTAACAAGCAAAGGAGCTGAAGAGACTCTGAGTGACACAAAGGAAAAATATCCATCCTTCTCGAACCTCACCGAACAGCAATGGGAATGGTGAACTCTGATGAAGCAGCAGTGTCACGACAAGTCAGCCTTCGTAGTGCTTCAAGTCATTGTTCCTTGCTATATGAAATGTGAAATCGCAGGAAGCGCTTTTCCGGCCTCAAAGTAATGTTGAAACTGTTCTTGACAGAGCAAAACAATAGTGCGCGAGCTTCCTGACACCAGAGTCAAAGTTCAACAACTGACATTTTTTAACTAAAACGATCGCCAATTGCCACAGTTTTGTATCATGCACCGCAAATAGCGGCGCCGGAGATAATTTGGAAATGGAGTGCCGATATACTTTATGAAGCATATTCAGCTGTTCTAAACTCTGCTTCATATACAAAATATTATGTTCAGGTTTTGTAATAGCCATACCGCTCCTCCCTACCCGGTGTCAGCGCCCTCTCTTTCCCACATATCGGCGTCCTCATTCACATATTACCTAGCTTCGGAGTGTTTGCCGCTTGGGGCATGTCAGGGATCCACAATAAATGACATAGTGTCATGCGCAGCTCTTGTCTTCTAGGCGGTATCCCCTTATCTCGCTCCGGAGTGACGTCCGCTGTGCCATCGTCTTGTTTCCTTACCCGTATCCGCACGGTGTCGTAGCTGTACTTGACGAGTTCCACGGATACGAAGAGCGACTCGTCGGGGATTTCGGGCGCCAGCGTGAGCAGCAGAGACACGCTGGAGCCGTTGTCCCCGTGGATTTCCTTGAGAACCCGGTACCGCTTGTGACTCGGCGGCATGTAGCAGCCCGGAGACACTGCGGGTGCGAAGTGCGAAAATAAAGATGGGCCGTTTTCCAACTATCGTGACAAAGCAGTGGTATAGACAATATGATGTGACGTCGAGCTAGAAGCGATCGCAGCGCCGTCGTTTCCGGCGCCTCGGCAAATCCTCCACCAGAACTACGGGACAGCGCGTATGCTGAAAACGTTGTGCAAGCCAACGGGCCAACATTGACACTTTGAATGGCGCGTTTTACTGACGTCACATCACCTGATTGGCGGGGGAAAGAGAGAGGACCGGAGGCTTCGGTAGACACGCCTCAGTGATTCACACTCTAGCCCTTAGCCGGCTCCCAGATTTCCTTACGCGAAATGCGTAAGCATTCACACTGACTCGAAGGAAAAAATTGGGTTAGTTCCAGTCATTATGACTGAGACGATAGGAATATTCAATATAAACTTGACATCGTACTTGAGCTGATCTTTTTAAACTATGCGCGGTTACTCGAGTAGATCCAACGCTTCTGTGTGAACCGACCCAACGCTTCATTGTGAACCGGCCCAAGGTCGGTTCACACAGAAGCGTTTTACCTACGTTCCGTTACGTTACGTCACGTTACGTTACGTTACGGCCACTAACGACCACTTACGTCGCGAGTAACGGAGACATCAGTGCTTCGAATGAAGCGTGGCTGACCGGTTCAAGGAACAGCTTTACACGTGACGTACGGAACACGAATGTCCCGGTGACTCCTCACGTAACGTAAGAAATCGAAAGCAAACGCCCTGTGTGAACCGACCTTAAGATGCCTGGAACGCATCTTCAAGTGGTGTGATATAATTCGTATATTTTTTCATCAATATTGATGATGGAGGTGCCACAAAATACAGCTTGACGAGTTCCTCAACCCCTACATAGGCTTAACAACATAGAGATTGGGACATTAGACATAAAAACAGGAGGAGTTATGTACAGATACCGAGGCAAACAAGAACAAACAAATCAAGTAAAAAATATTTCAAATATCAAGGACAAAAGCACTGCTACTTTAGCCATCAACATCTTATGAAATTATTCTTTAAGTTGTTTTTGATGATATTTTAATTAAAACCAAATCACTGTCGTCTTATCCCTGCCATGCACCGAAAATTGTCCCGTAGTGGCAGCAAATTGCTTCAGCCATAGAAGCGGCGCGTCATGCTGTAGGACGTCGCGATACGTACCGCGGTTGCTCCTAGCGCAGACAAAAAGTGCGGCCGAACGCGAGTCTCGCTGTCGTTGTCCCTGTCCCAACCCCTGGGTGCTCAAGTTTCCGTGAATGGTCTCACTGCAGAGCGACCTGCTGCAGAACAGGCGTCTGCCGCATCCACCTCTGCTGCTCTGCCGCCGCCATGATCGCGGCAAGCGACACCACGACCTCCTATGACATCAACGTGCAAAATCGAGGCTCCACATTTTAAGGACGCGGTAAACACACCGTTCCGATGCGGGTTCCAGGCCCCCATACCTAAGAGCCCTTATCATCCTCGCCGAGAAAAAGGCTGATATCGTTTGCTCACCGTCCGATTCGTGCGACGACCAGCAGCAATCTCTCTTCCAGCATCGCTCCGGGTCGACGCCAATGTCCGGGTGGCAGTCGACCAGGTTCACTGGTGGAATGGAGTCGCATTCGTTGGCCGAAGGACCGAGTCTCTTAAGGTCCTGAAAAAAAAAAGAAAAAACGACACTTAGAATAGATACTTTGAGGAACAGGCTTCATGGCATGCAGCATTTTGCCATAAAGCAGCTTTAGTAAAAATAGGTTAATAATATGTTTTTTCCGGTTTTACACAAGAATATTTCAATGTATGCCCTAGTCGCAAAAGAGACCAAACTATAGGGGCGCGCTCTCTCAAGTTTGTTTTCCCCAGAGCTTGGTGCTTACCCAACACAAAGCCCGTAGACAAGATTCTTTAGGTCATCTAAAAAACGTAGAGATCCCTTCGCGGGTACCGAACCCATCACCATCGACACCTCTAGGTGTTAGAAAAATTAGCTCCATTCGGTTACCTGCACCTCCTCCACCCGTGCAGAAAAATGTGGACAGTCTACTTCGGTATGTGTGTTGAGATAGGACCGAGTACACCGCCCTACACCTTTCTGCACTGGTGTAGGAAATGCAGGTAAATCGAACACCACTACTAAGTACATGGTGTACGAAAAACAAAACTACAGAATGTTTTTCACCCCCCACCCCAAAAAAAAAACTATGCATCGTCAGTTTTTATTTTCCGCCGAAAGGTAGTGCTAGAGGTCGAACCAAAATTTTTAACAACATTGCCTCTGGAAGACAAGAAGTTCCTGGAGACTGGAGGAGAGCCAAGAAGTCGTTCCTCGTTCCCAAAAAAGGTTGTGACCAGCGTTACCTCTGCAACTGCAAACCACTACGAACCACTGACTGTGGCCAGCACGATATATCGAACTTTCGTACCTATGCTGAAGGAGCACGACTGCATGGGCAGAGCAGGAAGGGCTTGCTTACGGAACTTCAAGGAGGTTTTCGACGAGGTCGCCGGTTGGAAGATCATTTGTTTACGTTAATACAGTGTATTGAGGTGGCCCGCAAGAAGCAGAGGACCCTAATATGTTGTTTTCTGACATCGCCAAGGCCTACGATAGTGTGCCACGTTCCCAGTTGATATGTCGACTACAACATCTTGACATGCGACCAGAGTGGGTCACCCTCATCCACCACTTATACAGTGGCAACACGGTTAGGACAAAATTAGGTGAGGCTAACTCTGAGGAAGTGCTGGTGACAAGGGCTTACGCCAAGGGTGCCCGCTCTCTCCACTATTGTACATGCTTTACGTAACTGGACTCGAAACGCAACTGATCCGATCTAGACTGAGCTTCTCTGGATCACTTAGAATGCATGGTTTGACCGTCGAATGGGTTCTACCCGGACTTATTTACGCATACGATGTAGTACTGACCCCGCATCAGTCTGTGACATGCAGACACTCTAGATGTTAGTACCGAGGTAGCAACAGGACTTAGATTGAATTTAACTCCAAACAAGTCAGCAGTGGTGCTGTTTGCGGGTCCACAAGATCCAACATGTTGACAGTCTTCGACTCGGGGTGGACTGTGTACCTGTAGTGAACTCGTACAGTACTTGGGCATTACACTCGCAAATACAGAGGACTACTTGCAAGAGCACCAAGCCCATCTCCGCCAAGCAGCCATCAGAGGAACCAGCATTTTCCGCAGACGGAATCTCTGGAGTTGCATAGTTCGTTTTGACCCGGGAGCTGTGGAAGGCGGTGGCGGCACCAGGACTGACTTTACTAACGCTGTGGTGTGTGTCCCTGGAGATATCCGATCTCTCATAGAACGTAGGCAGCAGGGAGGTCGGGCGCCCAAGCGCTAGGCTGTCCTGGTACAGTAGCAAATGAGGCTGTCCAGGTTGATTTGGGACAGTCCTCTTTTGAAGCCCGTGAAGCTACCCAGCAAAATCACCTAGGACGGACGCCTCCGACATATGGACACCTGCCGGTGGGCCAAAAGGCTGTTCAGGTGCACTCAACCTGACTGGGCTGCAGACCCGCTGGCAGAAACGCCTATACCAGCTCGAAAGCCAAGTACGGTTTTTTTGCCGACCCTGTCCAAGCGTCGCCGGCCACGGAATGGAAGAGAGAGGTCCGGGAAAAGGTTCGCGACCAGGAAACACAGCAGTGGCTCAAAGATGCTCAATCAGAAGACTACGCTCGATGTGTATGTTGCAAACAAGAGAACCATCGGCTCGGAGGCTAGGCTATACGAGTAATAGCCTCCGGTAGTCGTTTGCTATTTGAGGCACGAGCCGGGGCACTAAGGACTCTGATCTTATAGACGACACTGCTTCTACCGCGACCACGAGCGTGTGCCCGGTGTGCGAAACCCACGACGAAACAGTAGCACACATTGTACTGGAATGTGCAGGACTCCGGCCATCCCGGTCCCGAGACAACGACCGAGACCTTCAAAGCCCTCTGAGCTTGCCAAAATATTGGTCTTCACTGTTACTAGAGATAAACACCAAACCATTGAGGTTAAGGCCAGCACACCAGCGGACAGGCCTTCCTGGAACGAGACTGCGACCTCCAGCGGCCCACATGGGCCGTCTGTCGCAGGCAACAAAGAGACGATTAGAGGACTGGTGGAAAACAAAATCTACCGTAGGGGGCAATAACACGCAAATGCCCCCAGGCTTGGGCATGAATATTGTTCAGAGCCCGCCCGAGCTAAAGGGAACAGTCGCATCATCATCATCATCATCAGAGGCCAAAGTTTTAGCACGGACCGATATTGTATTCAAAGGTTAAAAGTTATTTTGTTTTTTAAATATCGAGGAACAAA
The DNA here is from genome assembly GCA_037355805.1 of Ixodes ricinus. Taxonomy (NCBI): domain Eukaryota; kingdom Metazoa; phylum Arthropoda; class Arachnida; order Ixodida; family Ixodidae; genus Ixodes; species Ixodes ricinus. Next base: position 19,254 of record JAZHYW010028298.1, on the reverse strand, counting down.
TTGGGCCCATTTCTGCCCGTTTTTGGTTTCTGGCGCCATAGAGAACCCTGTCGTTTGAGAGCTCCGACGGCCACCATTTTCCCACTGACATTTTCAGAAAATCATTTATAACTCCTAAATAAAACATCGGTTCGCGCTGAAACTTTGGCATCTGGCTCGGACCTCTATCGCTACCTTCGCGCGGAGAATGAGCGTTCGGCGATGCGTAGTTTATTTTTAAGATAAAAAAAACACTTGTAATTGTTTTTTTTTCCGGAGACACTATGTACATCTCCATTAGCTACCGCCACTACAAAATACCAACAAAACCTGCGCAACTGCTCGCCAAGATACTACACACGCGGACAACGTTCTGTTCTATTTGAGAAGTGAAGAGTCCTTGGGCACGGTTGGATGGGCGCTCAAAGTGCGCAAACGCACGTGCGCCTATAGCTTGGACCGCCTAACCACAGAAAGTTGTTCGCGAGTATAGGGGGAGACCGTTGGCAGTCACTTAAGCCAGGTCGAGCAGAAGGTCGAGACAGGCTTGCAGAGCGCTATGTCATGGGACAGCAGACGCGTCTCTTGCGCATCGAGCGCCAGAAAACAAAAACAATACGGAGCGCAATTTCGTGCTGCTTCTTGCGCAGGAGATCAATGATGTCAGAACGCCAAGTTCTTATTGGCTGGTTGAAAAAATTAGTGGGTAAACCACAAGGCGTCTAGCATTGAGGTCTACCCATTATCTTTTCAATCAGAGCCAATCAGAGCTCGGTGTCGTTCTGATGTCGCCGCAACTCCTGTGCAAGAAGCGGACGACTTGCTCTCCGCATAACCTTTTCTGCAAGCCCAGAAGGTAGTCGTGTTTTCGAACCGTCTTCAACTGATTCTGCAACACCGACAACCGTATTACCGTATTTTTCGACTATAATCCGCACCTGGTGTATAGTCCGCAGAGGAAAATTTTGGTTGAAGTTTGCTTTTGCTTTAAACATTTTTGCCTGGTATATTATTCGCATCCGGTGTATTGTCCGCACATAGTGCCTAGTCTTCACGTAATGAAATTCTCAAACACATCATATTTTGACAAATACCGGCTCTATTAGCTCACAAAGAATCTTGTTCCATACAGAAATCCTAATTAACACAACCTGTCATCCACAAATTTTGCCACATCTGGTCATAACGAGCAATGCGGAAAAAACAAATTATTGTGCAGTCCGCTCCTGTAGATAGTGCGCAGCGCGTAAAATTTAAACTTTTGAACATTTACAGTCTACAGAGGTATACGCATACGCTTCGGAGGACACAGGTACATATTCGGATGGTGGTATGTTGAGCATTTTATATAGACCATCAAACCTCGTTTTCGGACAATGAACACCGCCGTGGGGCTTCAGCCTTCAGCCCCGAAACAAAGGGTACACTTACACCGCTGGAAGTTTTCTTGTCGGCTTCCCTGAGGCGGGACAGCTCTTGTCTCCAGATGAACTTGCGATCCACATTGTTGAGCATGTTGTGAAGACTCGACTCGCCGTTGTCTCGTCTGTGGTGAGGCAAGCACTAGGATTATGAAATATTGTCCTAAGGGTCTAACGGACTCAGCTGATATAAATTAAATGTATCGTTATGAATCCCCATTGTAACAACGCGACACCGTTAGCGCGAACAGGCGATCACCAGATTATCTTCTGTTTTTGTTTTAAAATCATACAGGTACCTAAAGAACAACCACTGTGGCGAAATGTCCTCTTTTAGGGCAGTCATTTAAGCTCTTAAACGTGCCCAAAACTCCGTTTGAGTAAAATTCATAAACGTGCCGAAGCCGTGTTCACGCAAATAGGTTCGCGCAGTGTATATACCTCCATTCAACGAATAAACTGTCTTCCCCTTAAATGGAACGCAACCCCGCCCTCTAGGTGACTGGTGGCCACCGAAAGAAAATTCGCCTGGATCGGGATTCAATCCTTGAACAAGGATTGAATTTCAATCCACAAGACAAGAACCTACAAGACAAGCGGTACGCTCTGCCATCTGAGCTATACTCCGTATCACTAGCTATGTGCAGTACAGGCGAAGGCAACGCCAGACGAGGAAGAAAGGGCAAGCACTAGGAAGGCTGGCGACGAGGAGAGAAACCTTCTCTCCTCTCTAGCGTTCCTTGTGCTCTCCCCTTTCTCCCTCGCCCTCCATTGCCCTCCTCTCCCGTCCCGCCTTCCTACTGCTCGCCCTTTCTCTCTTCGTCTCGCGTTGACTTCGCCTGCACTGCAAACAACTTGCGACACGGAGTATAACCATGAAACTAGCCGTTAGCAGAGAATGGCCTCAGACATTCTTGGTGCGCAAAGCTCTCCTCCGGCCTTTCCGAAAACTCGTTCGCCCGGAAGGAGCGTATGACAGAGATTGTTTAGAGCTCCGCAAGACGGTGCCGATACAGAGCCACCCATGATGCTGGTATGACGACGATGACAGGAAGCTATACCGGGTGATCGTGGCGGCGTTTCAAGCTCTAGAATATGAATGCCTGCGGGGTGGCGGTTGTCTGCTTCGGCTGGGCCACTTCTCGCAACCTGCTGCCTTCAGTGATGTGATCGACCGCACCACCAGACCGACTAGACTGCCAGGGTGTTACCACCAGAAACCTGGGCACAAGCGCACTCACTTTGACCAGTGCTTTGGTCACACAAGCCGGCGGCCATCGAATCGTCTTCTTCGATTTCCTTGGCAATTAAAAAAAAAAAAAAAAAATCTGTTTGTTGCGCCCACATCTGGAGCATTTCGCTAGAGGCTTGACTGTTCGATCTGCTCTAAAGCCCCTTTATGTTTCCAAAAGTAGTGCAAGATGCGTCGATGCACGAGGCACATGCAACGTGCAGCCCTTGGGAAGATCATGGCGGCACAGCGCAGTACTGAGCTAGATTTCAGACGCCATGCTATTCTCGGAAGTGGCGCGTGGCACGTGTATCGAGCATTTCCAACAACAATGAATGGCGCCACCTTTCCCAGGATAGAGGGACACAATCTCCTCTATAAATTTGGGCTCGTGCCGTTCAATGGCTCAACTAACATTCGTCCAGTGGCTCTGTCCAATCGCTGAAATGACACAAATGGCTGAACCCTAACAATGTCTGCAACTCCGCACATGCCATGTGCTTTGGGGAATTCCAATCGGTGGCACTGTGTTGGGCTCCAGGGCCGGTTTGCTCATCTTGCGGACGCGGCCGCGGCTGCGGCCAAGAGGGATTTTTCTGTCACGTGACCAGCTCCATGGGGACAAGGAAGTACCTAGCGTCCCTGCCTAATGGCGGAGAAATCCGTATCGCTTCAAGCACAAAAGCCTAATTTCGCCCGCAGAAACTGACTGCAGGGACTTTCAACTGGAGTCCAATTGACCGCCCCTTTATACTGTAGGAGCGGCAGGTAAAGTTACGGCCAGGGAGGGTAAATATGAGCCAAAATAAAGAAAAAACCACGCGAGATAAAAGCGGTGGCAGTATATTTATATACCTCCGCCAGCGCCGGTGGCTCGCGCCTTCTGCTGTGGTCGAGAGGTTAGAGCGTCGGTACTTGACGTCGCGGCGTGAAAGTCCCGGGTTCAAATCGCGCCAGAAACTCTCTTTTTTTCTTCTTGTATTTGACTGCACTCCCACTAAGACTGTAGACAAGGCCCTATGAGCTCTATAAGATCATTGGGCGGGTAGTTCTGACTCACCAGTTCGTTGTTCATGACCTCGGAAGAGCTCATACATGTCTCTGGCTTTCTTTACCAACTTCCGCCACGCCTCCTGCATCTGCCGTACACTCCGCGGAAAGTTGACAATATCTTCCCATGCCCGTCTCTTCGTTCGCCAGGTAACTGTGCTGCCGAATTTCTCTAGAATTTGTTGTTTCCGTTTTCCAACTGCTCTAATTAATTCCATTTGTTGATCCAAAGTCATTTTAGGTGTTTGCGTTAGAGAGATGGTTTGCGATGTCGACGCCTGATTCATTTTTGCATTCGGTTGTGATAGTCTGCTATTCTAACTAAAATTCAACAAGTAATGTGTTAATATTAGAAAACGATTGCCACAGCAAAATGTAAAGAGTAAAAATATACCTTTTATCACATTCCATGCAAGTAAAAGTATGATCTCTTTTATTTCGGTTTTACTACTTTCTCAGACGTTTGACTTGCTGCCTTGCCTGTAGGATTTCGCTCAATCAATGCATCCACAGCTGCTAGTCTTTTTTTTCTTTTTGCTTATTTTGTAGAAGTTTTCGTTCTTTAATTGTCACAACTGCAGTTTTTATTAGTACTAAACTAGGCGTCTCCTGTTATTGACAGGCGTCGTAGCAAGAGCGTTGTATATTTAAGAACAGCTAAAATGCAGTTGCTGGGGAAAGGGTGCTCGTTTCGGCTCCGTTTGTGTGAAAGCCATGCCGATGCTGTTACCTTGGTCTCCTCTTAAGTGAACGTTACAAACGAGTGTACTTACGCGCGTTAAGTTACGCTGCTGACACATTCATGTACTTCCGCATGGCAGCGTAGACGCGATCGCCAGACAGTTGCATGTCGTCTAGAGTGCACAGTTAAGTCGTCAGCACACGCAATCAACTCCGCAGCAACGATTGCTACAGCTGAAGTAACGATGCTGCGCTCGAGCGCACGCGTCACTGCTGCGCATACGTCATGAAGTGAGCGGCTACCGCTACTCGTGCAACGGTAACGTGCTGCCATGTCGTCAATGTCGACGCGGCTGATGCTGATCACAGAACTGCGTGACGATGTCTCGAGCAACCGTCACGTGCAGTTACGATGACATTCGTGTGACGTCGATTCATGTGACGTCACTGAATGACGTCATCAGACACTCAACGCATCGTACAGACAGACGTCATTGCTCAGCTGACGTCATCAGCAACGAGTCTCGTCACCGACTTTCTACGTCATCCCACTAAGACGCGTCACTTGCTTCACATCGCGTACCGCGTTCGCTACACGTCTCCTGCACGTAGCTGTCGCTCTCTGCAGCGATCACGGCTGCTAAACAGTTTCACTTTTTGCTTATTTTGAGAAATGTTGTTTTAACTGTCAGAACTGCAGTTTCTTATCAGCACGAAATAGGCGTCTCCTGTTATTGAAAGGAGTCGTAGCAAGAGCGTTGTATATTTAAAAACGCATAAAATTGTAGTTGCTGGAGACAGGATGCTTGTTTCGGCTCCGTTTGTGTGAAAGCCATACCGATGCTGTTACCTTGGTTTACTTTTAATGAACATTATGAAACGATTGTATTAGCGCGTTAACTTGCCTTGATCTTTTTTTTCTTCCCGGTGTTTCGATTGAACAGGTGCGACTAACAGTAAAAACCGTGTAAGGCGCAGTAGTGCAAGTGGATGATTCGTAAAAAGGATCACAGTTAAAAAGTGAGACACGCGCAAAATACAAAAAAACAAGAAGTTCCTAGCGCGATTTGAACCCGGAACTTTCACGCCGCGACGACAAGTACCGGCGCTCTAACCTCTCGACCACAGCAGAAGGCGCGAGCCGCCGGCGCTGGTGTAGGTATATAAATATACTGCCACCACTTTTATCTCGCGTGGTTTTTTCTTTATTTTGGCTCATATTTACCCTTCCTGGCCGTAACTTTACCTGCCGCTCCTACAGTATAAAGGGGCGGTCAATTGGACTCCAGTTGAAAGTCCCTGCAGTCAGTTTCTGCGGGCGAAATTAGGCTTTTGTGCTTGAAGCGATACGGATTTCTCCGCCATTAGGCAGGGACGCTAGGTACTTCCTTGTCCCCATGGAGCTGGTCACGTGACATAAAAATCCCTCTTGGCCGCAGCCGCAGCCGCGGCCGCAAGATGAGCAAACCGGCCCAGGCCCCATTCTGCTTGTTCTGGCAGCCAGTAGACCATTTGCTGTATTACCCAAGCATCAAGGAGAATGCAGGGATTGGTGTTCCACGCGCCACACGCGCAGGCCTTCCCCGTTTAAAAGATTCGAAGTAAATAACCAAAATAAAGCGCTGACGAACGCGCGTGTAAGATACCAATTTGTTTTAGGTTTTTGCTTTAGAGAGTTGCTACTGCTGAGGCCAGTACTTGCTGGCGTGGAACACCAATCCCTGCATTCTTCTTGATGCTTGGAGTAATATAGCAACAGGTCTGTTGAGGAGAGTAGTGCAGCACCGCTAGTTGTATATGCGACTACCCTTGAGCGTGAGTCAGAAGAAAAAAATCCGCGTGTTTATTAGGTTGTAAACGTCAAAGATTAATAATAGGCGGGATTTACTGAAAATACAAAAATTGGTGCACCGCTCGTTTAAGCCACGATTCCATGTGGCCCAGAGCAAATTGCAGTGCGTTTCTGGTTAATAAACTACTAAAAATAAAAAATAAGTATTTTTTTCTAGCGGTCTGCATTGGAACACGACGTGTCAACAAATAAATATTACGCGAAATAAAAATACTTTAGAGCAATATTCGGCGGCGAGAGAATTATTTGAAACTCTGTGCGCGAAGTCCATGACGTCACGGGTCACTCCGGAATGACCATCTCGGTCGTAAAGGCGAAGCCGATCCACCTCTCCTCCACGCGCCCGAAATGTCGGGAGAGAAAACCAGTGGAAAGGAGGTGACTGCCGACTAAATCGCGTCCCGCGCCGTCAATATTGCTCTAAATCTTCTTTTTTTTTCGCTTAAAATTTATTTTTTGACATGCGTGTCCCAACCAGACTGTTAAAAAAGCCCGGGCCCTTTAAGGTGAAGCCGGTCTCTACCTGAGCGAGGTGACAAGCAGCAGGACCAGCAGGGCGGTGCACAGCGCGGGGGTGATCCATCTGTAGCCGCGTCGCTAATGCCTCACCAGCATCGCAAGATTAACCACCAGCGACATCTAGGCCTTGGGGTTCCCCTGCAATCGTAATGAGTATCGAAAAAAACAAAACGGGAACGAGTCAGGAAGATGACAATCTTTGTCTCGTGTTGTTATTTATTCATACGTTTGCTTCGACGCACTATCGTGGGCAATATAGAATGGAACACAGGGGCGTGTGGCGAATAGACTCAAACCTACACGAATCCAGAGCCGTATGGACGTTTGGAGGTTTGGAGGTATGTTCTAGGTCGAATGTACGTACTACGTACGAGAAATGTTCGTTTATAACATTAACAAACTTTTATCAAGCCAAGAAAGAAAGAATGATGCGCAAAGAAATTGAAAATGTACGGGATCGCCCAGTGTTCCACTGATGCCCGATAGGTGGAGCCAGTGTGTCCTCTCGTCCAGAGCCGTTTATTGAGAGAGTTTGGCCATACATTGGTTTGAATAGGCGAGCATCTCGGGGCCAACCACAGGCCGCGAAACAGCCCCTAGCGGTGGTCGTGTGCTCTAAATTTGTGACACGACTTTACTTCGTTTCACCTTATGTGCGAGCAAAGGCAAAACTGGAAGCGCGAGCACGGAAGCTCCGTGCGTTCAGGCTTTGCTCGAGCGCGCGAGCTGGGGAGAAATGCAAAAAGCGCTGGTCTCGCGCCTCATAGCTTTGGCTTCGCTCGAAGATAAAGTGAAACTAAGTATAATTTGAGCCGTGCCGAGCGGGACTCCGCGTCTCAAGACGCTCGCGCACCCCACCCTTTGCACTGCTTTCTTTCAGCCAGTCTCAGGACGCTGTTCTAGCAGTGCAGACAAAGGCGTGGGCACGAGCGCGTGGCTTTGGAAAGTGCCTCCTATGCACGAGGTCTCGTGCAAACAAAAGCGTTTCGCTGAGCTAGGCTCACGCGCCTGTGCCTTTGTCTTCACTCCAGACATTTGTGAGATGGAGTAGAGGTCTCCTGATTGGTCGACGCTGTGTCACAAATTTAGTTTACGCTCTAAGCGTGGGGGAATATTCGGCGCTGGCGGCGGCGTTTTGCTCCGCCTATTGTCCAAACTCTCCTAATATACGGCTCTGCTCTCGTCCAGAGCCGTATATGGGGAGAGTTGGCAAGTCTAGGATCTCGCCACCGTAACGCCCCCTCCCGAGTGAGCCAATCAGCCCGCGGCGCAGAGCGAGAGGCGTGAGCGCATGCGCGTGAACTCTTGGCTGCTCTCAGCTGAGTGGGGAAGGCCGCCATTTTCAATAATTCGCCCGGTGGAATGCTTGTGATCGACATCCAAATTTCGGTTCTTTCCTTTTATTTGGCAGGCTCTAACAAGAAAATGATAGTGATATTCCTACAATGTTATTGCAGACGATGCGTAGCCTTAACAGTGTTCTGCGCCGACAGCGTGTTGCGTCACAATGGCGGTCGACTCCTCTTTCCTCTCTTCTTTCTCTCTTCTCCTTCGGCGCTCTCCCTCTTTCCTCCACTCTTCTCCTCTCCAACACCTTCGTCGCCACACCCACTGGACAGACTCTCCCAGTACAGAGCCGTGTATACAGAGAGTTTGGTCAATGGGAGGCGCGGGCAGAGCCAGGGCGTGCACCAGACGCAGAAATTGGGCTTGGCATGCTCTCTTGGCCAACAGACCGATCTCACCGGAGTTGCGCGACACCACCGCTGCCGCGGTGCATTCTGGTACCTGTAGTTCTCCCCAGGTTTCAAGCCGCGTCAATGCGCGTTGTACGCCCGGTCTTTGATAATTTTCGGGTTAGCACGGGACTTAACCGGGGGTTTACTCCATGGTTTTCAATAGACCTTTTGCTAAATTACCCAAGCATCAAGGAGAATGATGGGAATCGATGGACACGCGCCGCGCGCGCTCGCCTTCCCGTATGAAAGATTCGAAGTAAAACACCAAAATAAAGCGTTGACAAGCGCGCGTGCAAATGCCATTTGTTTTAGACATTTGCTTCGGAAAAGCTACGACCGCTAACGCCAGCACGTGCAGCGCGTGTACTACTGCTCGGAGCATGCTCCCTGGCGCTTGGGAATTTAGGTCCATCGATTCCCATCATTCTCCTTGATGCTTGGGTAATTTAGCAAAAGGTCTATTGGTAGCTTCACCAGTTGTATGCCACGGAGCTATAACAACAGTACCAGGCAAAAAGGCCTCGGATATTGCGTCTTCCCAAAGAAAGAAGCATGGAAAAGAAAAGTAAACAGAGCCGGACAGGGCGGCAGAAAAATACCGTTTTACGATTTGTTTCGCGATTTGCTTCATAATTTATATCCATCCTATTTCACGTCAGCTAAAATGTGTAATATTACAGGGCACGAGACGCAGAGCATACCGAAGTGTTTCGTACGCTGGAATCTCTCTGAGAATTCGCTCCGTAGCGGTCTATCCGTTGGTCTATCTTGAATAGGACCTCCGCAGCGCTTTGCGGAGGCCGTTTTCGACACACTTTTTGCTCGGTGTATTTGGTTGTCATAACTGTTATTGCGACGACATGTTTCAAGCACAACTGTGCTTCAAAACAGGACAATTACTAAAAGAAGAGCATCGAATTCCAATATGCGTCACCTGAAATAAAACAACTTTTTCCGGAAGCAGCCTTAATTTTTTCCCCATACGAAGGGGTAAACACCATATAATGCAATTTAGAAGTGCAAAACTTACATCCAAAAATGTAACAAACGAACCTCATTCATTTTGTGGTGGTCGATTAGGTTGACGTCACTGATCCATTCTGCATTAACACCAATCAAGGCCGCAGAAAAAAGCTTCATCCGTCGGGAGACTGTTATACGTTTGGAGCTTGCGCAAACGAAATAAAACCGAATACACAGGCTGTCAACCAGAATGAAACAACTTTTAGAAAATGATCACCAACCGAGAAAGTCTATTTAGCTCCTCTTACTTCATTGTTAATTGAACGTTATGCACAAGACTGAGAACTACCAAGCTTAATTTTTCACCACCACATTTGAGGCTGTTTCACGGTGTTACACAAAGCCGATGGTCCCTTCGAATTTTCTTGTTCTTTGCCATAGCACTAGATGTTCACTTGTTTCCAAGTTAATTGAAACGTCCGAGCAGCCGGAATGCTTCAGTATAGTAGCGTCATTGTTATTTTCCCATGGCCGCAGTTGGACGACCGCGTCAACGGCTGTGGGCTCACGCGTTCACGAAGACGAAGAAGCAGACGACAAAGCGATTCTAAAGCGATAAGACGACTGGAATTGCTTTTCTCCGCTTGCTGACAAACTAAAGCATCGCAAACAATAGAATCTTATGAAGTACAGACGTGCAGGAAACCCAAGCTAATACCAGGGCTTCCAAAACTATGATGTACGCCCACATCAGCCGGGAAGCCGAAGAGCTATGACTACAAGTAGCATGGCGGCGGAAATGCTTCCGGAATGCGCGCGCCTGCGCAGTTCACTTGGAGGCATCCGTCTACTAGAAGCCGAAAAAAATCCCCTAGCAGTGGTAGCGAGAAACAGTTTTGGTCGTTTTAATAAGCGCGTAAGAGTTACACGTAGTAACCCTTCATGGTTGAAAATAGGGTGCACGTGATGTTTTGACCATGATCCTGCAAATAGATCTAAGAAACGAATGCGGCCGCTCAACTCTGTTTTGCTCGCACAGAGTGTGACCGCTTGGAAGGCAGATTCCCGGCCCTCAGCGCTTGGCGTACAGATTATGTCGATCGTTCCTCTAGTCGCACTCCTCCACCATGATTTTGGATGACCGTGATTGAAACATCACGTGCACCACATTTTCAGTCACTGAGAGTTACTCCAATGCACTTATCAGTTTTGTTTCTCGCGACCACCGCCAGTGTATTATTTTCGGCTTCTGGTTGGCCACATTCGAATTCCTAGAAGGCGCCCTGGAACACGCCCAGCAAGCTTTCAGCCAATGGCACCTCCTCATTTGTCTCCTATACTTCCCAACGAATAACCAAACTCTACATATACGGCTCTGCTCGAACCTAGAGTTCCTGTGTAGGCTCCCTACGGCAGCCAGAGTTGGGCGTGTGTTTTCCACGTGCCGCCGCGCAGCTATTCACCGAGATCTGATCACGTGAGGAGCAGACTCAAATGCCGTGCAGTAAAGTAGACGTTGCACGCGCCCCGGCGCACGTTCCCCTGTTCTTGAGCGCGCCACGCGCCTCGAACGCACGGCACCGCCATTCGCCGAATTCAGTCCCGTGAGGAGCAGGATCAACATGCCGTGCATGAAAGACGGCGCTACGGGGATGAACACGGAACCCTGGCTCCCGTAGGGTGCCTATAGAGGAACTCTACTCGAACCCAGCTCGAACCATACTAGAGGCGAGACGTCGTGGTGACTTTCGGAAACAAGGTCGAGAGAGTGGTGCAGTCCCTTTGTCTGCCGGCAGTCCCCTCCAGCACTGACCATGTTTTACCTTCTCGCGCGGCACAATTCATCGACCGCTACTGCGTACGATAACGGCTCTACGCCATGGTGAATCAGCATGCGCTTGGCGCCAGCAATAAGGATTCCATGTTTTATTCATTTTTTTCCGCATGGATTTTATAGCCGAGCATCAGACTGGTTTACTGTACTGGTATTCTTTAAACTCTTTCGGGCAATAGATGGATTAAAGTGCCTCTCAAGGTTCAACATTACCAGGTTCCGCGCCACGCGGGAAATGCAGGAAGCAGTCAGTGGTGAAGGGGCGGGGGGGGGGGGTGATGGCAGCGGTAGTGGCTGCACCACTCTCTTCAGCTTCTTTACGAAATTCACCACGACGTGTTGCGACAAGTAAGGTTCCAGGCTATATTCCCCACGCGCTCGTGTGTTCCCTTTCACATTGCTCACGATAGTAGTGCAGAAAAGACTGCTGACCCAAGCAGGAGGCTCTTATTTAATAAAACAAAATATTTGGACACACATGCGCTGCATCGAGCAGCACAACTTAAAAAATTAAGAACGGAATCGAAATTTGAGACGTTTGCTCAACAATCATAATGCCATATGCGAGTAGCAGTGTCAACTCGACTGCTTGCTTGCTTTCTCCCGCAACTAAATAATAAGAATACTTTTTTTCGCTTCTTCCCTTAGAAATTTGCACTCACGAAATATGAGTATGATAAACGCACTACGTGAAGACAACGTTGTGCATATTTTCAATTCGCTGAGTTCATTGGCTTATTTATACGGATTTTTTTACGACTATAGAGCGCTTTTGAACTCTTTGGAGCCCTTGCCTGTTCAACCTCAAAGTATTCAGATTGTCAAGCCAAAACATTGGTATTAGTAAAGTTACTTCAAACGATGCTCCAAGTGCAACCGATCAGTTCATTAATCGAGTATTGTATACAGTATGCACATCATCGCTTCAAACTTAAACGTTCCGCAAAATTCGATTTCTCAACGTATCGCGCTGTGACCTACTACAGAGGTGCGGCTAGATGGTGGAAGTTTGGAGTGAAAATATCAACGGATAAACTTACCTCGTTAAAAAAATAATAAGAAGCGCAACGGTGTAACGACTGGGTAGTATATCGGGCTCCTTTTTCATGTATGCGTTGTTTTCTTAGAAAGTTAAAACACACTTTTACAGCGAAGCTGTATACCTCCACCAGCCAAGGAAATTTTCGTGTCGTTGGCGTTGTAAGCAAAAACTCCCGGCAAACAATTGAAGGCAAAACAGCATTACCCCTTTAAAATCAGGCATACAGCATACAGCTCAGTATCCGTTTCTATAAAGAAAATCACAAAACAAGCATCAAAAGCACATGATTCGGTGATAAGGCGCGTGTGAACAATAGGAACACCCTCTTACGCGTCCCGGTAAAGATTAGGTTTGCAGCTGTTTCGAAAGGGGTTGACGTCATTCGAAGCCCTCGTGTGAAGTGCAAACCGCATAATGGATGATAACGGCGCCTGCGAACAATGCGAAGCACGTTCCTTCTCCCCGCGTGTGTTTCCCGGTAAAGATGCGTAAGCTACTCCGAGTGGGAAAGTACCCAACAGCATAGAAATCACGTAGTGATGTCACCACGCTTTGATATATAAAAGGGTGTGGTTAAGTACATTTCACTTGTCTCTGGTTTCCCCTTTGTAGAGCCACGCGTGAATTCTCCAGCGACGTCACCATGGGTAATTGTTGTGGGTGTCGCTTATAGCCGCTCTCCAACGACCTTCACAGCGTGTACTGGAGCTACAGTTTTTTTTCAAAATAACGACACAAAAAGTCATGTAATCATATGCGGTGATTTTAAGAGAACTGTTTCAAAGACTGTGCAAAACGATTATTTATTCTTGTTAAAGTTATTTAATTTCACAAACTTAAATAATCATCTCTCCAACCAGGTTTGTTGCAAAGTCAGCTTCAGTCATCGGTCATAATGCTGCGTTCATGACCTAGACGAAACGCTTCCCGTACTTTTAGAACAATCGAGCGGTGCCGGTGCAACGTTTTGTGACTTTTGGCTAATTAAATATGGTGACTAATTTGTGTCACCTATAACACGAAGAAAAGCAAACCGTATTTGATTGCTCGCGCTAGTTTTTAGTTAGGAAAAATGAAATAAATGGAAGCTCAAAGTGCCTCTCAAGTCGTCTTTCAAGTGACCTTCTGTGGGGGATTACCTGGTTTCCCGTTGGGTTCCCTCTTCAGAGACCCCAGTCGATTCCTCCGCGATTATCGACTTTTAAAGGATTAGCATCGTCGAAGGTCGCGGGGAGCGATCGACGCAAAAGAAGGTTCGCCGCGGAGCTGACGGCGAGTGCAGCAGCGTGTACCCCAGAGACGTGTCACTGTTTTAGAGTGCAGCTCTTAGGCGCCCGTTTCCGGCTTGAGCGCCGTCGCCGTCGCCGTCGCCGTCGCCGTCGCCGTCGGCGTCGGCTTAACCGCGCGGTGCATGATGGGTAATTTTCCCCGCTAAATTTAGCGGAAAATTTTCCCGCTAAATCTAGCGGAAAATTCTCCCCGCTAAATCTAGCGGAAAATTTTCTCCGCTAAATCTGGCGGAAAATTTTCCCCGCTAAATCTAGCGGAAAATTTTCCCCGCTAAATCTAGCGGAAAATTTTCCCCGCTAAATCTAGCGGAATTTTCCCCGCTAAATCTAGCGGAGAATTTTCCCCGCTAAATCTAGCGGAAAATTTTCCTGCTAAATCTAGCGGAAAATTTTCCCCGCTAAATCTAGCGGAAATTTTCCCCGCTAAATCTAGCGGAAAAATTTCTCCGCTAAATCTAGCGGAAAAATTTCCCCGCTAAATCTAGCGGGGAAAATTCCTCCCTCCTCGAGGTCACGTGACCCCCAGGCCACGTGACCCCCCCCCCCTCCCTGAGGTCACGTGACCCCCCCCCCCCCGTGCCTTCCCCTGCTCCTCAAGAGCTGCGCCGCTCTAATTCGGCGTTACAGGGAGTTGTAAACGGCTTTCATTTTTTCCCTTTTGTGATTATGCAGCGGAATAGCGGCTTTGCGGGACAAGGTGACGCGCTTTTTGTCACTTGTGCCTAGTTAAACAATATAAAAAATACAAAGTGATTTTTCCTTCAAAATTAAAATCGTTGCACACCCCTTTAAAGCGGGGCGCTGAAAATAATGTGATATTTTTCAGCTGTACAACTAAAAGGCTTAAGGCTGTTCGTGAGGCACTCAGAATAAAGTAAATGCAAATACAAATACAATTAAACGCTGTAGTTAAGACTGCGCAGTATTTTACCAGCTAATGCACCATTACCATTACGTATATTCTCTTAATCGGGTAGGGTAACTAGAACTGTTTACCCAAGAATTTTAACGCTCCATTGTTTCATAATATATACGGTCAACTAAGAATGATAGTGTACTAAAACAAAAATTATGATTTTCTTAAGCATCCCAATAAAAGTAAACGAAACGTCTGAAACTACAATTAAAAAGTTTAACACAGGAACAATTCATAAATAAGAGTTATGTTTTTGTACCGCACATGCGTGGGCGCCAGCAACCACCGCATTATTTTTTTTTCAATTTGTAATTGATTCAATGTAATGACTTGCCAAGATGGCTAGGGAATCAGATGCAGTTGTGCAGTAGGTTCTTGTGTTTATTATAATAAATTTGAAATTAAATTATTAAATGCCTCCTGCATACTTTACGTCTGCCGGAAGCGCTGCTGGAGGCCCTCGTGTCCGCCTCCTCGTCTAGCGCTCGTGTAGGCCGCGAGACGGCGTTGTCTACGTTAGGAGGCTATAGATAGAGCGAAGTATACTGTTTCATACTTAGTGTACAATGCTGTCAAATCTTGCTGGCGCGAGTATGGGGTCTGATCATCTGCATGCGTTCTCGCGCAAGCAAAAGCATAGGTGAAGCCACGCTCTCGCGGCAGTAGTTTAGACAGCGATGTATACTAATTATGAAGCGGAGTATTAGCGGTGAGAATCTCGCGAGAGGTGCTTCTGTTTTCCTCACTGTAAATCCCTTCTATCCTTAGATAAGTGGCGCCATTCATTGCTCGTGGAAATGCTCGAGACACGTGCCGCGCGCCACTTCTGGGAAGAACATGGCGTCTGAGATCTAGCTCGGTGCTGCGCTGTGCCGCCATGATCTGCCCAAGGGCTGCACGTTGCACGTGCCTCGGTGCATCGACGCACCTTGCGCTGCTTTTGAAACATGAAGGGGCTTTACCTCGTTGTGGCTAGTGCCACGGGCTAGAGTGCCTCGATGTCCCTCTGTTTAGGTGATGCCATCGTTTGTAGTACCCGATGCCGACACGCACGCGCTCACAGGAAAAATACAAAGAAATCGCAGGAAACAAAATGTCGCTGCAGCACAGTGAACGCCACGAGCGCGTGAAGGGACACGCCTTTACGCGCTTGAGAACAAAAAATAAAAATAAACGTTAGAAACAAAATGGCCAGATGTCATCAACCCTGCCAGAGCGCACATGAAGGCACCCTAGCACGAGGCTACGCACTAATTTAAAAACACTAGCTAAGTCATTTAGTTAGTTAAAAAAATATATCGCACTTTGAAATTTGTACAATATTCGGAGTGAGGAGCATGCTTAAAGCTCTTCTGTTTTCCTCTCCATGGGTAGTGCACGTGCTACCCACGCGGCTATGTTTTGATTTTCGTAGCACATAGAAGCTTGGCATTGCACGTGCTTCCACCGGCGAGGAAGTTGAAGTATCATCACTCTGGGTTGCAAAAGAATTCCACCAGGCGGCGATATCCAAACTTCTCGCCTCGAAAGCCTCGAATAGAAACGCGCGCCACGTAGCGGAAATGTAAAAACTTTTAAATATCGTCTGCTAAGCTTGGCGTCGGGGCGTACTCGCAGCTTCCAATCGACAGCATTGCGCAGGCGGCACGCACGCTTTGTGAATGTTGTTCTTGTTGACCTTAAGCATTTCGCGCAAACCCAACGAAGAGATTGGCCAAAGATCGATCTCATATATATACAAAAAAAGCGTAGGCCACTTATGCACTAGGTTTTGTTCGTGTGAACATTGTTCCTTGAGATGTAAAAGCTCTAACAACGTAATCGTTTTGATGCTGAAATATAATTGTATATATATGGTGATTGAAATTATTAGGCTCGATCTAGAATGAGCCCTACAAATGGGCGCCTGCAGCTAGCAATCTAAAATTGTCGTCAAAGGTTTATTTCCGGGTCGGTTTTAATTTGTAAAATTACAAAGCGTAACTCTCTGTTTGAAAGAAATGCGATCAAAAATCTTGCCAGCGTCAACCGGGGATGGTTTCGCAGACGACTGAGTCGAGTGGTGAGGCGTGTTTGACGCACGTATTGATAGATGGCGCTACCTCCTTATCGAAACCGCTCGCGCCGACCATAGCCCATTAAAATGAACATAATCTACTTGAAATATACGTTTGGTTTTGATAAAAGAAATGCGGACAATGAGAGCAGAAACTTAAAGTAGAAAATTAAGAAAAACATGGTTGCATATTCACGGCGGTCTTGCTGCCGACGGATTTCGTCTGCGTGTCGTCTGCTTCCCTTTGCTGATCGGCTGCACTTCCGACACCTCTCCCACGCCATCTATCAACACGTGCGCAAAACCCGCCCCGCCGCTCGACTCGGTCTTCTGCGTCGCTGTCCGCCGTCGACCTTGGTAAGTTTTTGGTTCTATCTTTTAGTGAGGAGATCTACGCTGTGTAGTTTACAAGTTATAACTGACCTGTGAAATACACCTTTCACATAAAGCACAGATTTCTACGTGTAGGCGCTGATTTTCACGGCCCATTTTAGATCGTGCCTGGAGATTTCAGACATGCTATAGTCGAGCATAACGCGTGATGGGATTGCCCGAGACAGATCTTGGGCAACGCCATCACGCGTTCGACTAGACAAGTTAATCCTTTCATATTTTCACTCCAAGCTTCCCCTGCTGCCGCACCGATGCAGTCAATTGTAGCAGGATACGTTGAGATAAGGATTTTTGTATACCTTCTCAAGTGGGTTCGAATGGTTAATGTACACATCGCGATTATTACACCGTATTTATACGAAGTGTCGATGCAGAGGTTCTAAATGATGACCGCACGTTACCTTTTTCGTAAAGAAAACAAGTAGCGCCTGTTCCACTTCGCGCAGAAAGTAATTTTGCACGAGGACGTTAACTCTGTAAGTCACTGGGCTGCTCCTGTCAAGGCAACAAGGCGTTGTTCATAAATAGCACATCAGTACTGGCCAGTGTCGATACGATATGTGATATACGTGTCATTTCTGTAAGCTGAAACGTTTGCAACACTTAGGGTAAACATTATATGTGAAAAGTATACCACGTCGGAACAGATACGCACCTTGTTTCTTCAAGTGGAGGTTCTCGAATGCTACGAGTCAACGTCGTTCCTCGTTTTCTTTTTTTTATTGAAAATTCCCTTGATAAGGTTAACGCTTCGTGTTCCGCGCGAGACACGTGCCCCGAGCGAGCGCTTCACATCTACAAGCTACGGTGGTTAAAAAAAATGGTGTGCGTTGTGAATTGGGTTGTGTGTATGTTTATATAGCCTAGAACTTGGTTCGCCTCCAAGGGCGACGAGTCTCCCAGCTGTAGATGAGCAATTTAGCCAGTGCAGTACAAACCGCTAGCCTGGGGTCTTTAACGTGCACCACGCAGTAGTGATACATGACCGCACGCAGGTACCATGCTCATCCAGATCGAAACGGGCAGGGGCGGGAATGGTGTGCGTTGTTGTTTATACAGCCTATACTTCGTTTCAGCTTGGGTCCGGACGCAGCCGATGCTACAAGCACGAGCGTGTGGCCCTGAACAGTGCCTCTACTGCACGAGCGCGCGTGCTTGGCAGGGACACTGCCCGGAGCTCGCGCTTGTAGCATCGGCTGCGTTCGGACCCAAGCCGAAACGAAGTATAAAACTTAGTCTGGCTCACGGTGGATGAAATACTTCCACCGTGGTCGGGCTCAAAGGGCGACTTGTCTCCCAGCTGTAGATGAGAAATTTAGCCAGTGCTTTACGATCACCAGCCTAGGGTCTTTGACGTGCACCAAGCAGGAGTGATATACGACCGCACGCCGGTACGATGCTAATTCAGATCGAAACGGGCAGGGGTGGGGATTAAGCCCAGGATCCCTGGGTTCTGCAGCGCGAGCTTTCGCTCCACGCGCTCCGAGCTGGTGTGCGCTAGCCCACTCGGCCACGGATCCCCGTCAGCAGGCATAAAAGGCCGCCACTATGCTCTATTTCACCTTATGATGTACCGCAGGGAAGGCTACAAGCGCGAGCTTCTTTCTCTGCGGCAAATCTCGGTGGCACGAGCTCTCGTGCATTAAGGGCAGCCGCCAACACTATGAGCTCGCTCTTCTAGCTTTCGCTGCGGTACAACATAAGGTGGAACAGAGTATAGCGTGTACCAGATCATATACGCTTAGATGAGGATAGTTATTGAAGTGGCCAGGTTGAATTTTGGAAAGGGTATTTAGACCTTTCGCTAAATTACCCAAGCATCAAAAATAATGTTGGGAACGTAGGTACACGCGCTGCACGTGCTCGCCTTCTCAACAGAAAAAAAACTAATAAATACCTAAGATAAAGCGCCCGTGGAAACACGTGTGAGAAGTGCCATTTGTTTTAGATTTTTGCTTTCGAACAGTTAGAGCTAAAGACGTCAGCACGCGCAGTGCGTGTAAATGCGTTCGGTAGTCTTTTTGATGCTTGGGTAATTAGGCAAAATATCTATTGGCTAACGTAACACAATAATAAACCTGTCGATGCTTTTTTCATCGTCCTCGGGAACAGCGAAGGAGGAGGCTTTCTTTTTCTTTCTCGCAGAAATATATCTCGTGGTCCACAGGGGAGCAAACCACTGTGCTTGCCTGTTATGCCATCGCGGTAGTCTGCACGCATGGGGCTATCTTTTCGGGAAGAGCACCGTAAACAAGCACTTCTACCGAAGCGAACGAGCGTTTCCCGGCG
>JAZHYW010028297.1:0-80007 GCA_037355805.1 Ixodes ricinus | reverse complement strand
TTTTTTTTGTGGGGCTGAAGCATTACCTGCAATCACGAAGGCCGGTTTACACACTTAAGTCTGGTTCTCACACTTCCGACTGTTTGCGACCGAGTGCCTTGAAACCTCGTAAAATCGCTCACGACGAGAGAGCACAACTGGCGCCAGCTATCCGGTAGCCGTTGAACACTTGGCAGACGCGTATATTTTTTTTTCGCGCATAAATATTCATTTTGCTTAAAACGTTTATTTTGGTTATTGTTATAAAAGATCGTTTCTCATAGGTACTTTGATCACGCAAATACCGCGAAACCTTCGCTTTGGTAAAACGCAGTTCCAGACGCCACATAGATGGCGCCACTGTGCCTGTGTGTTTCTCTCGTCGAGAGAGATTTTAAGAGACATTAAAATGGTTTGTGAAGACGGTCTTGAATACTTAGAAAAAGGGTGTAAGAACACCGAAACTTACGTTGGGCTTTCCTCCATACAACCTCTTTTAAAACGGAGGTGACGTCAACAGTGAACTGTCGGTTTCGGTAGAATGTAGTGGTCATAAGCGTAGATGGCGCGGTGAGCTGTACCCGCTCCTCGTAGTTTCAGAGGGTCGTACCAAGTTGTACCTTTTTCCCGCGTTGCGACTGACAAGATATTCGTGATTCGTGTGCCGCTGGCCAAGCTATACACCTTGAATGTAGACTTCTGTAGAAAATCCCAGGAGACCTTGCAATGAGGGGAATTGTGTGGCTGCTCGGATCTACGCTCGTGCCGTCTCGAACGCTTCGTATCTCCTTGTAGCGGCATGATTAAATCTTTCTTCTCATTAGGCGTTCAGAATTTAAAAAAATAATAATATTGTGAACGTAGAAGAAGGTAATCACACATACTCTGTCTTGATTTCCTTCTGCCTTCTCTGTGTTCTGGAATCACGAAAGGTTATACCAACGTCAACATCGTCTTCACTTCCTGGATAATTTTACGTGCCGTACATGTAAACGTCACAATGCGTAACGCACACTCTGGGGGCACCCCATATTCCCGGGAAGGTCTATTGGGTAGCCGCGCTTCACACGAATCACCGATGACCCGCTGGGACTGGTGACGGTTTGTCGACGCAACGCAGTCAAACGGATTCGATCGTGTGCAAACGCAACTATGTATGGACCGTATTGTCGAGATCGTTTCTTGTCATTCGTGTTGCGAATGGCGCTGTCGAGTTACGAAGAACACTGGTTGTTGCGTGTCGCTGTTACGTACCAAGTGAGGCGGACCACCGCGTTAGGCTGAACACCGACGCCATCAGCTTTGGTAAACCCAAAGTCACTGGATCCTGGGAAAGTTGCGCCATTGCCTTCACTACCTGCTATACTCCGTTTCACCTTATGTTGTACCGCAGCGAAGGCTAAAGTGCGAGCTCATAGCGTTTGCAGCTGCCCTTGCTGCACGAGAGCTTGTGCCGCCGAGGTGTGCCATGGAGCAAGGAGCTCGCGCTTGTAGCCCTTCCTGCGGTACAACATAAGGTGAAACAGAGTATAGCCGGACACAAACGGATACCGATATACAGACTGGCAAAACCTCGCAAGGCGATTGGCTAATCTGTCTACGCTGCCATGGAAATCGCCATTTCGGTCCATTCAAATCTTCGAAGCTTCTAGAGGGTCGTTCTAAACCAGTCACGCCAAGATCGATCACCATGGAGCACCATCGTACTGGAGGCGTTCCTCGCCAATATAAGCGTCTTTGGCACTGTGTATGCAATCAACTTATCAACCATGCCCATCTCCATGGATCTCTTACACTTATATTTGTTCTTCTTGCGTATTTCAAAACAGTAAACTTATTTTTCAGTGCCTCCAAGCACCGACACAACATATGGTGGTGGTACGAAGGTGAACGCTTGTTTCGCCGGTGTGTGGATAGCAAAATCTCGGTATATACAAGAAACGTCTCTATAGAGCTACCCGTCACCAGCGAATTTAGATTGGCTCACGTGCACGACAAGACAACCAAAAAACGATAATAAACCAATTCTATTTTTTTCTTCTCAAAAAAAAAAAAAAAAGAATCATGTTGTTGCTACATTAAACGCTTTTTAAGTCAGTCCCAGCCCATCATTCGGTAGTGAAAGACGTTCTGCTTTTCAGTCTTTTTAGTTTACGTGCCCACGGACTGAAATAGTATTTGATTTCTATTGCAGTAATTCTTTCTGATAAAAGTGTATACATTTCGTTGTTATTAAAAAAAAAATTGTTTAACAGCTTACGATTGAAAGCAAAGACGACCGGACTCCGTTCACTTCGACCAATCGCCTGACGAGCCTACATTATTGTCAGGGTCCACATGACTCAACAGTTGCATTTTTTCTGGAGTCTTGGGTTTCGCTGTCATGGGTCTCGGTACGAATTTTGGCTGGATCTGTTGCATTTATCTGTGCGGCGCACAAGCACAACTTTGGGCTAAAACTCTGTCAAGCATTACCTGGAAGACACCTGACACCATATTTCAATTGTTAAACTGAGCTTCCAAATCGTCTTCATGGTACACGTTCCTAAGGAGTCGCAAGTGTGTGAACGGGCCTTTATGTTTCTTTCAACAGACACGAGCTTATGTTTCGCTGTGTTTACATATAATAAAGAAATGGAAGGGTGGCGGGAAAAACAGCCTATAGGTTTTTGTATTCCTGGTTTTCGTGTGGCTTGTGGCAGCCGCATAAAATGGTCCATGAGGTTCATACTTGATGATGTATAATCAGAACTACAAATGTATAGCAGTCTACAGTGCTAGGAGTCTATAATACGCCGCTCTTAGCGAGCGCTCGGCATACGAGTGACGCCGCCATGATTTTAGTTCACAGGAGGCACGCAGAAGCAACAGACGGATCGTGCCGTCTCGTGCTCAAAACTAGCAGAGCTTCAACGAGGTTGTCGTACGTGCAGAAAGAGTAAACTTCCCTCGATGCTTTGCAGAAGCGGTGGCGTAGTCAAACTGGCTGGTTGAGATCGGTCTATTGAGGAAAGCGCTCGTCCTGTTGAACGCATTCCTAACGTGCTCTAACGACCTGAAGAAAGCACTATACAGCGCACGAAAGAAAAGGTGCCTACATTAAACAAATATTCGTAGTGTTTTTCCCGAGCATTTTATCCTCACTCCCCTATGCCGATGGTCTCAGAGCGTGCACACTCTAAACACGTACGTCGTACAGAAAGGTTACGCTCCCAAACAAGGTACAAACGTTTTCCGTTTTTTTATGCGTTAGCATTTATAGTTAATTTAGAGTAGTTTCTTTTTGTGTTCGGGTTCGTGTTATTTTGTGTTACGGGCTTGTATGCTTCTGCGATTCGGGTTTGTGCGTGCGGCTGTCGGTATAGGTTGAAAGTTAGGTGTACACTGTGTAATGGACGAGAAGGTCGTTTGAATTGTGAAAGAGGTCTGGGACACGTATATACTAGGCGATGGTTGTTCAATAAATTTCAAGCTGTGTTAAAGACTTCGTTGTTTTGTCCGTATTTTTTATTACTCCTACGTCTCAGGGTTCATTCATTTGATGTTGTCGTTCGCCAACTCGAATGCGTTTTTTTCTACTTTTTTTATGAAGAAGCATGGCGGTTTTCGCCGTCAATTTTTGCTCTGTTCGTTCGCTCGTTACGTCTACCTTCCTTTTACAAGAAGGAAAGAGACTCCTGAGACGCTTCAATGACACGTCGCGGGGAGGAGGGGAGGGGAAACTAGTGGCCGTGGCGGCGCAGTGTACGCGACAACGTAAAGCCGAGGCCCAGCGACGGCTACCGTTTGCGCAAAACCGCCAACACTCGGGAGGAAAGATCGGTTCTTGGAGATCATCAGTATGCGGACCGTATACGCGGCGATCGAAGAAGCTGTGGTGGCTACATCGAAACTGCTGACACCCGGGTGATGAAACTGGTTCTCCGAAGACAGCGGTATGCGGACCGTTGCGTGGTTGAAATTTCCATCCTTCGCCGAGTCGGAACCTCTACGCTTTAAATGCTAAAGCCTTTCGGTCGAGAATCAGCGTGGCAACGGCAGCAATTTCGCCATTCATTTTTCCGCTGGCGTTCTTGAAGATATGGTGCCGCGACAACACGTGTTGGCGACGTGAAGACAATGTTGGCATCGACACAGAGCATGCTAGACTAGGCACAAACAAGCGTGATAGCGGGTTGTTCCTGTTTTTTCTCTCTGGAGAATAGTAATTATAAAAGCTATACTGTGGTGGAATTTTCCCACCTGGATCAGAGACTTCGGTTGTAAAGCAAAACAGCATCCGCAATTCCTTGTTCGGATGAAACGCGAACGAGCGGCGATGTCGTGTTTAAGCCGGGGTCACACTGCTCACTAAACCACTCAAAAGAGCAGCCTGCAAACACGAGTCACCGCAATATCCGTGGTTCGAAAGCCGCGTGCCAACTTTTCTCCTTGGACCCATTGCCACGCGGCATTCGAAGCACCGATCCGCGGTGAACTCGCGTTCGAGCCCATACACGCAGACCGTCTTTTGTATGACGCATAAGCAGTGTGTATCCCGCCGGCCCCGGGTGGTTTGCGCCACACACACGCGTTCCTAAAGCAAAGTGCCTTCAGTCACACAGTTTAAAGCCGCGCGATCACGCTGCTATAATCTATGTATATACATTAGACGAAAGACGGTCTGCAGACTGAGCCGTATCCGCGGATAATTCTGTCATCGTGTCCGCGGAGAAACTCCGCGTCGTTCGTAGGATGCAGGAGCTGCGTGACTGCGTCTTTTTAGGAACGCAGGGTGTGGGGTTCGCGCCGTGGGGTCTAATCATGGTTGCGGCTGACAGACAATTGAATGGATGCACTATATTCACCAATAGCTGAATAGAGTAGTGCAACAGAGAGAAGGTACAGCGAACGCACGATGACGAGGAAGCCGAGCTCGTCGCGCACCGTCATTGGCTGCTGAGGTCGAGGGGAAAGCAGAAGCACGAGGTGCTCAAATTGGGAGCAGACGAACTTGCACGCCGTATATACTACGTATAGCCTGCACTTGTTACGCGCGGTCAAAAAGTGCTGAACGCATCTTGCTGGCAATTAAGCGTTGCGTGGAAAAGAGAAAGGTCGTCTCTTTACACAGGAAAGTGACACATGGGGTTATGTACTTGTGGTTTATGCGTTCTGCACAAGTCCGCTTCTATACCAGGAGCATCGAAGATGTGTTTGTGTTGATATATATAGTCACACTCCGCTTACCAATTTACGGCTTTTAAAGGGGCACTCAAAGCTGCTCGAAATCGTCTTCTTATGGGACACACACTATCTACGCGCACTAAACATCCTAAAAAAAGAAGAAAGAAAACCGAGCCAAAATGACAAATATAAGTGCTCTTTTTTCTTTCCTTTTTTATAAAAAAATTCGATCATAACTCGCGACACGTCCCTTTGTTTCTGAGATATATCTTGGGTAAGAGCGTAACGCGATGTTTGGTCGAGTTTTGAGCAAGCGAAAAGGGCTCGCATGATTTTACTTCTGAGTTTTCTAGGTTGCCAGTTGCGCGTAGATTAAGCTTACGTCATAAAAAGAAGACCTAGAAGCACACTTTTGTGCCCCTTTGAACTTACCTTAACCTAATGCGCTGAAAGCGGACATAACACGCTAAGTGCTCAAAGTATTTTTTTTTCTCTCCCAAAATAGGCCAGGTATCATTTTATCATGTATTTCTTATTCTCGGGATATTAACTCCCGCTTAAACAAACTTTAAAAAAAAGAAAGAAAAAGAAACGATAACGTTCCTTGAATTTTCACTTCTTTTTTCATTTTTTTCTTCGCTTCCCAGCTAGCGTAAACAAAGAGATCAGACTGCCGGATTTCCCAAGATTAAGATCACTTGACCCGCGAGTCCCATAATTAATTCTTGCGTAAGGAGCGATCTTCATCAAGAAGCTCAACTTTTTTTTCCTCTTTATCTTAACTAGATCTCCGCTTTTGCTTTTCTTCTTTTGTCTCTTATGTACTTATGCTCAGTTTCTCATCGGTATACACTCGCGCGTATGTATGCCGTGAATCTCGTTATCTTCAAGAGTCAACAAAGTCGTGAAACTCGAGTGGGTGTTATGGAGCGCCCTCTTTTGTTTCGAGGAAAAAGCTTTTGATCGGCAGCCGAGATAACCCGTGCGGCCGAGCGCTGTTGTTGACTCAAACTAAACTCCGGATGCCGAAGCGTGCTGCAGCAAAGGCACGCTGAGGCGCTCGATCTCTTTCTCAAGTTCGGCCGCCGTCGCTCGCCATGCCACCTCTTCTGAACGGAAGCAGACGCTTTTTTTCTATATCTATATTTTTTTTATCAGACTGGTTTCGCGCTTGTTTTTAAATTCAGAAATTCACCATTGTTGCGTACGGGGGTCTGACTTCTGTTCGACAAAAGGCTTTTCCTGGCGTGCAAACTGTTCGGTGTTTATTGTTGGGAATCGGCGAATATTTTTGTATATCCCTAATTGGAATATCCGTTGTTCGCCGAACTTTGCAACTTGTGGCTAAATTTCGACGATTACATTGCGGTGAATTGGATTCCTTCCGGTCCCGGCTTTCTATCAGGGGATCAGAGAAGTTTGAATTTCGTATCTTGTCAATGCCGTATTTTATGTCTGGAGTGGGGTCAAAAAACAAAGTTCGACTTGTAAATAGTGCCGCCCGACTTCTAGAATGTTTTAATTAAAGTAAATAGAATAGACGGTAGTTTATTTTAGATTTGGCGGCTAGCCTGCAGAACGAGCGCACGCGCTAGAAATGCATGTGTCAAAACCAGGAGCGCGGGCTAGCTCGCGCTTGTAGCTTTGACTGCAATCTCAGCTTGAAGGTGAACAAAGTATAAAAGAGCGAACATATAGCCTTTTAATGATTTAGTTGGTTTGTTGCCCACATCAGCCAGCTGGCGTCAGCTCGTCTTCAATTCCTACGCAGGCGCATAATAGCCGAATTGCAGTCAAATGTCTGTCGAACTTTGGGTTGAAAGTTACAAGAGTCAAACGTCGTCAGACTCGAACTTTGGCAAGTTCGCGACAACCCCGGTCCCTAGCCCATTTCAGAAACACACACACAAAAAAAGAAAAACACTTAATTTTGCAAAGCGTGGGCATGCCCAACTTGGGCTACGACCCCCGTGGGTCCCACCGGCTCCGTGGGGTCCAAGTCAGCAACGGAGTGGGCTCCAAGGCGGCAAAGCGTGGGCATGCCCACCTTGGACTACTTGTGCAACTCCCAAAACGGCACTTTCCGCTAATATTGAGAATATTTATTGCGCGTTCTGGTAATTCACGATAAGGGATCGGCTTAATTTGCTACGGAATCACCGAAAATTGTAATTTTAAGCGTGCGTGAGAAATTTTAGGCTCGCTAAACTTTATTACTTGTTTACTACTCAGCGTGTATGTTGAGAAGAATGTTTTATGTAGGGTGGATATTTTTTTTTACGCAGAGTATTGAATTTGAGGGTGAATTCGAAACATGCTCGTCAGAATGTCGTATCTGTTCTAAAATTTGGTGTCTGTAGGCGGCTCAAGTTGGCTATGTATCCCTACTACCGATAACCAACAAGAGTTTATATAAAAATGCGCAGTTTTTTTTTTGTTCCATTTCGCGCGTTTGAACGCCTAATTTTTATGGCCTTTCTCAATGCGTTTTATGGATTTATCCAAATGGTAATATTTGCAGTAGGCCCACGGGTAAAGTGAGGCATGCTCTCTTTGGTATGCACTGCAATACCGTACACCGTAAGGAAAATATGAAATGACCCCGAACAAAATGAGACTTGGGCCTGACTTGCGAAACCAACGTGGGTCTCACGTGGGACCCCCGTCGGCCCCCTTTAGAAGCCCACTGCGTTCTACTTGGGAAGATGGTGATTGGTTGCCGATAAAGAGTGTCTGCTCGCCGGCCATTGAAAGACCCGCGTTCTGCTGCGTTCGCTGTGCTCAAAGTCGAAGTCTACTGTTGAGACCGGTTATAACGAAGTCGGTTATAACGAAATACCGGCTACAGCGAAGCGATCATGATTTCCCATTTCCCTTTTACACTTCATTATAACCGAAGTCGGTTATAACGAAATAGCGGATATATCGAAGCGATTTCCGATTCCCGTTGACTTCGTTATAACCGGTCTCGACAGCATAACAGAGCCTTTACTGCTGTAGACGCCAGCACGTGCGGCACGTAGACCCTACATTCCCAGCATTCTCCTTCACGCTTGGGGAACTTAGCAAAAAGGTCTATACGTATAACCGTTACTTTTCGGATTACTTCAGATTTTCAAATCGACGGATTTTAGGGTGCGGTTTGAAAACATGCTTTTTGTACAGTCCATTAGTGAAGTCGAATCACAGAATTACAAACTATTCATCTTCTAAGTACTCCATTTTTTTTTGTAGACCACCTTTCTGCCGGAGACTTGGTTCGATGATACCTTTGTTGGAAACTCGTAGGAACAAAAGGCGCCAAGGGAAGGGAAAACAACAGTAATGATTGCAATTAATTTGAGTACTTTCAAAAGTTATGAGATTACTCGTGATTGCTTCCCGATAAAAGTTATCAAATGATTACAAATTCACTCCGAAAAGCAATCGAATACAGGCAATTTCATTACTTGTAATGAGTGCCGTACCAATCAAAGTTCAGTTAAACTATCGTGAGAACAAGGGCGATCCGACGACGAGCAGACGTCGCAAATGATGTTTCGACGACGTCGTACACACTGAATTCAAAATACATTTCCCAGCTTTGGTCGTACGTTCGAAGACCTCAATGTAAGACCACGAACGATCAGGACGTTCCTGATATGTCGCATCATCATTATCATCCCCTGTTTGCTTTGAGTGTCCATGAAGAACTAATCGCTTGGATTATGATAAACAAAAAAAGAACAAAAAACAACACACACACACACACACACAAAAAAAAAAACAGTACACATTTCGAGACGTCGACGCCCGCTCGATGTAGTCGCTACATACGTGTTTCCTATGCGCGTTTTCTAAAGTCAGCTAAGGTTGTGCATTTAACGAAGGAAGTGGAAATAAAACTCGGTAAAGAGTAAAGCATATATCATTACAAAATAACTCGCAGACAACTAACAGCAAATACCTTGTTTTGGGTACGCAATAAGCAGTTAAATATAAGTAAGGAAAGACCCCAAAAAATTTAATAAAGTACTCGCTAACTACCATTTTTGTTTTTAAGGTTGTTAGTAGCGCTTTAATAAAATGGTTGGCGTTTTGATTTGTTCGAAGCATATATGTTTGCGAGTCAGGGCGGATGTCGCCGTGGACGGAGCCAACTTTTTCTTCCTTTCCCAGCCGTCCCACGCCGCCGATGCGTGCGTGCGAGACCGAGCCGATCACGCCGCGCTTCTTCTCAGGCGCCCGGCAAACCCCCGACCCGATCGAAGCGGCGCCCCCCGCTCCATCGAACGTGTATACGATAGATGCCTTCGACGGCGTTATGAATGGGCGATTAGTCCCCGATAGAGATCTTCCTCGTCCTCTTCGTCCTCACGTCGAACCCATTGTGGTCCATATGGAAACACGGAACTCGCCATCGCACGACTTCGTCATTAAAGCGTCCCCTCGATGCTGCCGGGAAAGGACGACGTATACCACGTAGCCGTATCTCCCATTCAAAGAGAAAAAAATACATAAATAAACGAGAAATAAAATTAAGCATCCTCGAACGTGTATCATCCACGAGTATACGGCGTCTATAGTATATTCCCAACTTGACAGCAGGGCGAAAGCGTGCTTAGTTATAGTCGGTTTCATGTTATACAACGAAGCGCAGCGGAGCCTAGGAATCCATCGGAACCAATCCAAACATCGTGTTAGCGTCACGTGACCTTTGCGAGGGGCTCTGCCACGACTCCCGTGACGCGTGGTCATGTGTCACGTTCGTCAGCCCGGGATTGGCTGGGATTGCTCGTAGCGTTCCCTGAGGTCCGTCGTATGATGAAACGGAGTGTGGAGGAACCAATCAACCATCCGTACTTGCGTCACGTGATCGAGGATTGCGTCACGTGGTACGAGGATCGCGTGTTTTTGATTGGCTTAGCAAGCACGACGGTTTGTGACGCGCTGTCAACTCGAGCGGTTTGGGACGGATGTTTGTATAACGAGTTGTGGGACGGTTCGTCCTTGGCCGACATTTTGGACGAGAGACAGTACCTCCTTTTTTGGGCGAGGACGGGTTTTGATTGGAGGAGAGTGTCGTGATCGTAAGCGACCAATGGGAAGCTCGCGTGGAGTTTTTTGATGGGTGCCGCCCTCTTCATGCGAGACCACCCTCCGCCCCTTTCTCGTAACCGTCGCTTGTGTCCGGTGGAGTTCTGTGTTTTGCTTCTTCTGTGTCCCGTCTTTTATGCGCTACTCTTTTACCGTGTCTGTCAACAGTCGAAATAGCCCGTCAATCCACCATTTTAAATTTAGCGTTTTAATGTTTGTATTTGGATGGTGCTGCGACGGCGTTACCGCATCAGCTGATTTCAATGGGAGAGATAGCTTTAGGATTTTCACTATGTTTCGACCTGGCAAATCCTCACGTATGACCTATAACCAGGCTGCGTACTTTTAATATGGGACAGTGTTTTGTTGTTTGGTTTATCTCTAATGCGCAAATAAAATTTATCTGAAACATGGTAAGTTATGAGTTTCTTTTTATTTTTCACACAATACTAATGCTTATCAGGTACACTGTACAGCACAGGTTGGTCTTCAACCCATTAATTTGCATTCAAAGTTATAAATAACAAAATTAACTTCAACAAATAGATCGATATTGGCTCAGTAGTACTAATAACCTGTATACGAGGGTCACGAACGAGAAGCGGGACAACAAGGTCTTGCACGCCGGCAGCTGCTTTTAAATTTCTGTAGAGTTTTTGTTCCTCGCTTTAGATATTTTTAACTCGTTTCTATAGGATACCAGCTCGCCTGCGTGTCTCATAAGCCTTAACTATTTACTTTTAACATCTCGAATGCTTGCCTGTCGTGCAACTTAAATTCAAAATACGAATGTGTCTTGTTTCGAAAACGAAATCCTGAATTTGCAAGTTTACCTGCGTCTTTTGGAAACAGAATTTATGAACGCCAGCAACGAGCAATGCCAGCCATAATTTTCTCGCTCAAATCGACAACAGAAAACGGCATCATGCTGCAAATTTGTCACTCACTTTGTGGTTAGTTACGCGGGAATTCAGTTTGGATTACACAATATGCCAAGAAAACTACGTGGTTATGAACATATAAAGGCTTAACTCAACGCTACTGTCGTATGTGTGCACGGCACCCGCCGATCCTCCGTGCTCGAGTGCGTTCGAGAATCTCATACGGTGACACCTGGTGGTATGAGGGTTGTCTAACCGTTGTCACGTGGTATTTTTCTAGACGAGCGCGTTCTCGAAGAGTGAACAGATGCGTATGAGGTGGTCAGCCAATGCAGGCACACTTCGGTCTCCCGAATAAGAACATGTGGGTCAAAGACATCTGCATTCAACACGGACTCCCCAGCTCAACTGAGCGGTCAAAAACAACTGTTGAGGCAGGCCACAGAAAAAAAAAAGAAAAAAAAACGGCTTATTCATACTGACGCTTTACTAAACAAAACATAGAACCGAATTCAGGCGTTCAGCCGAACTGAGAAATTAAGTCGAATATGCATGCAAGCCGGATCGGTACCCGGATGACAAGGGTCTAGACATATTTTTACAATGATATCATTTATGAAACACAAGAAGGCGCCACAAAAAAAAAAAAACAACTATACGTCCTGAATAACTGTTACACGAAATAACAAACCCGTTTTCGAACTACGTACATTGGAGGTCGGCATTTTTTTCATCGTCGCTTTTAGACAGTAGTTACGAACAACAACACATATCGTTATTGTTTCGCAGCCAATGAGATGGTGACACCAACCGTTAAGAACGCGTCCAAGCAGAAAGCTGAATCTTCCGCGAGAAGATGAAGCTTTAGCGGCGGTGTGACAAAACGCGAAAGTCTGAGAACATGAAGTCAGCTAGATCGAAAGATACGAGAAAAAAAAAGTTGTATGAGTTTTTATTTTTCGTGTCGCACTCACTCACTCCATTGGTTTTTGTTTTTCTGCTTTTCACTATCTATTTTTTATTTATTTTCGCGAATGTGGTGAGTTTATGTTTCATTGCTTTTCTACCTTGTACTTCCGCAAAACTTAAAAAGTCATCTTGGTTCGGACTACACACGTGCTACAAACTGTTTTCACTTAAATGCCCAGTCGGCCAAAAATAAGGCTACCGAACTAGATATGTTTTTTGATCAGTTTGATATGTTATTTGATACAATTATGCTTACCGAAACCTGCTATACGGATGAGTCGGACTTACTTCGTTTACCCCTGTACCGTTCTTATTACTTAAATCGCTTTGCCAAACGGGTAGGAGGAGTGACCATTCTAATGAAGGAAGATATAATCTGTGAACTGCTGGATAACTACTGTTGCATTACTCATGATTATGAAATATTGTGCATACGTAACAACCAAAATATTTTTGCTGTAGTTTACCGCCCTCCTGACGGTAAGGTTGAGTCGTTTTTTAAGTTCTTTGATGCTTTTTTGGTATTTAATCAATGAAGGTAAATATAATCTCATCTGTGGTGGTGACTTTAACATAGATATGAGTGCAGACACGAAAGTAAAAAGAGATATGATGTCACTTATAAATACGAACGGCTGTAAAAATACCATTGGTAGACCCACCAGGATTACTTTCGCATACAGAAACTACACTAGACCTATTTATAGTCAATCATCTAGATAGCGACATAAAAAGCGGAGTCATTGCATGTGATCTGAGCGATCATCTCCCAGTATTTCTGAGTATCAAGAATATATCTCAAAACAGAAGCAAAACACACCCTATATTATTTCAAAGCATTACTCTTGATCGGTTGGATGCGTTTCGTCAGGATGTTACCAACACTGACTGGACCGAGGTATTTGGCGAGGACGACGCTGATGGAGCCTATAACACTTTTATTGATCACTTTTCTACCCTATACAAGACTCATTTTCCGTTCAAATCACTTAGAAAATCCAGACGTATTCGAAAACCATGGATAACGCCGGATTTGCTGTGTAAAATTCGCACGAAAGATACATTGTATAATAAGTTTGTGAAGACCAGAAACCTAGATGATTTGAGGGTATTTAAGTCGTATCGCAATGCTTTGACAAAAGAGATTCGACGCGCCAGAACTCGTTATCATTCTGACGTTTTTGAGTCTACAAACGGACGTGTGGATATTGTGTGAAACAGATAAACTCAATTTTAGGTCGCAATCAACCAAGAAGCTCTGTCGAACAAATAGAGTGTGATAGTGTAATACTGACAGGTTGTTTATTGTCTAACGCTTTCAATGACCATTTTGTGAGTATAACGAGCACCAAACATAACTTTAATTCTAGCTTTTGTGATGCGAGGAACGACGCCTCAATATTTCTTGAACCAGTTAGTGAATCTGAGGTAATTTCTCTTATCCTGCAATCAAAAAATAGCGGAAGCTGTGATGCCGATGGCATCCAGATAAGGACCAGTGAAGTATGTTGTTGATTTGATAGCTCCAATACTAAGTCATAAATTTTTAACCTGGCTTTAGTAACTTCAGCATTCCCAAAGCGCATGCAAATACTCGAGCTAAAGTTTCGGTTTTATATAAAAAAGGAGACAGGAATGAAATAGGAAACTACAGACCCATATCAATACTACCGGTCTTTTCAAAAGCGCTGGAAAAAGTGTTTTATATCCGCTTGACAAATTTCATAAATAAATACAAACTGATTACAGATTCGCAATTTGGTTTTAGGAAACATCGTTCAACGGAGGCCGCTTTACTTCTGCAGAAAGAGTTTATCTTGCAAAGTTTTGAAGAATAAAAAATGGTATTGGGAGTTTTTGTGGATTTTACGAAAGCGTTTGATTGCCTTGATCACGAAATTTTACTAAAAAAACTTCACATTTATGGCATTCGGGGACACGCGTTACAGATTTTTAAGTCTTACCTGGATGCATCGAGCCCAGTATGTTTGTCTAAATGGGAATTCTTCCTCAGTAAAACCAATACCTTGTGGTGTTCCTCAGGGCAGTATATTAGGTCCCCTCCTTTTTAACCTATATGTAAATGACGTCGTAAACATTAACCCAAATGTCAAATTTGTAAACTATGCCGACGATACAACAATACTTATTTCGGGAAAGGACTGCGATGTGCTAGTAGACACCGCAAATCTGACGTTGTCCAACCTGGAAATTTGGAGTCGGGAGAACTCATTACAAATAAACAAAAACAAAACGAAAGCTGTACTTTTTCACACCAAAGGTAAATCGGTCAGTACTTAACGCGAGATATCACTCTAAATTCAACTCCAATTGAGATTCTGAGTCATTTCAGGGCACTGGGAGTAATTTTTTCTGAAAATATGTCCTGGGACAACCACATTAATTTTATAATCTCTAAACTGTCACGAATAGCTGGATTGATATACCGTCATCAATCAATTTTGCCAAAGAATGAGAAGTTACTAATCTATAATTCACTGTTTTATTCCCACTTAAATTACTGCCATCTCGTCTGGGGCTCAGCCACATTATTCAATCTTGAGAAAATACTTTTATTACAAAAAAGGGTATTGAGGTCTATCGGTGGCGTCTCGTTTGACTCTCATACAGCTGGTCTGTTTACGGCTCTCTGCGTTATTAATATATGCAATTTATACAACTATAGACTCAGCAATACATTCAAATTGGAAAGCTACAGAAACACGCGTTTTCTTACGAATTTGGGACATCTATCTGTAAACGAACCGGTTTACCCCACTCGTCACGCAGAACATTGGGAAATGGTAGCGCGGAGGACAAATTACGGCTCTCAGATGATTAGATATACGCTGCCTAAATTGCTCAACCAGTTTGATGCTGGTGAGTTGGATCTGATTAGGATGTCATTTAAGCAACTTAGAGAATATTTTGTAAACCTAGATAGGTAAAATACCAGTGATCTGGCGGTTTGTTTAATGTTTCCAGGATTATTCAATCTTTTTTTATTTGTGTGTTGTGTGCGTATATTATCCACCCGTTTTGTACTTTCGCATGAAGTAGCATTTTTTTCTCTCTGTACTTCTGCTGTTGTGCCTATGTAGGGGGTCGAGGGCCTTGTCAAGCTGTATTTCACAGCTTTTTCCCTCGACCTCCACCATCAATGTAGATGGAAAATAAACGAATTATTATTATTATTATGTCCACCTAAGACTAATATTCATAAATGAAAAAGACATGTTTGGCACATGTAGCATTAACTGTAGGGAAAAAAATTGAGAGCGAGAGACTATATATTGATTTCCTCCTTTCCGACAGCTTTCTTTTTCTTCTTCAAGAAAATAGATGCTACAGACGCCTGCAATGTCATTTCTTGGTTTCATGAATATTAGGCTCAGGTGGAACTATCGGTCCTTGGCTTATAAAGAAATTTTGTATTTCCCTCGTATCTCTTGATGCAGGCAAGGTCGTGTTTCCAAACTTTCGCA
Source organism: Ixodes ricinus (assembly GCA_037355805.1). Taxonomy (NCBI): domain Eukaryota; kingdom Metazoa; phylum Arthropoda; class Arachnida; order Ixodida; family Ixodidae; genus Ixodes; species Ixodes ricinus. The sequence goes on along the minus strand of JAZHYW010028297.1, from coordinate 64,451 downwards.
GTTTGTCCCCCACCGTTAGCGTCACGTGCTCGGGGAGTTTCAGCTTTCTGTAAAGCGTTATGTTCATTTTTGCGAGCTAAGAAACCGCGCTTTATTTTCTCGGTCGACCGATACACTTGAACATAAAGTCAGGTTATTTCCACCTAAACGTTTGGAAGAATGATGACACCCAACCCTGAGTTTCTGACGCAGAATTTTGTTCTAAAACTTCTGAGAGTGAACGACATTAGCGACATCGGATAAGTCACTCAGGTGCTGCTAGACGGTGTCCACTTTTGTAATTGCCATTACCATTAAAATACCTGAAGTTAATATTCTACATTCGAGGCAGATGTTAGCTGTTGATGTTAAAAACACCTGCTAGGGGGCCCAAGCCGTCATCCGAATTAGAGAGTTCAACTGTATTTTCCTTCATTCAGTTATTTCCCCTTAAGGGCCCGTTAAGGGCATAACATCTATCTATCCATCCATCCGTCCATCGTTCTATTTTGCGTAGGTTCTGTATGCAGACTACAAAAAAAGAAGTAGAGTACGATGGCTACGCAAGCAACATAACAAATGTCGGTTTCCAAAACTCGTGGGCGCATGCATCTCCGCGCTACCATTCTTCTACGACAGAAAAGAAGAAAAAACTATTTGTTTTTACATTTTTTTGTTAAAAAAGAAAAGAGACGGGAATAGAAAGACGCTGAAATAGTTGAGCGCTGTTTTCGATAAACGAGTCACACGAGGGAATTTACGGAACGGAGATTGCAATGTCCTTTCGAACGGAGGCCTTATTCGCTCATTTCCGTGTTGTATAAATTCTCTCATGTGGTTTCCCTTCTCGGAAATTGTGTCCAACTATTTTCGCTCGTTCCAATTTCCGTCCGGTTTTCGGTTTGCCTTTTTTTATTTTTGGCTTTTCTTTTTTTTAATTTGCAGCCGACTAAAGCTACTACATAAACTATGCTTCTGAGCTACGCCACTTCATTCACAGATTGTGTTCTGAGCACAGAGCGGGCACAATTAGCTTGCCATACTTAAGATTCCGAAATGTCACTTTCTGAACATTACTGTACCAGAAAGCTTGGCTTATGTTTGGGGCTGGGCACTTGATCGATTAGCCTACTGATTAATTCATTAATGGTTTAATCGCGATTAATCCTTTTAACCGGCTAATCGGTTACATGTTGACAAACAAAGAAGTGAAAATTCGATGCTTTCACCACGCAGGTGAAAGCATCGTGCAACTCAAATCTGAGTCGAATTTCACTTTAGGCGAAATTTCACCTGAAGTAAACTGTACGCGCAAGATTTGTAGCTCCATACAAAGTGAAGAAGGTTATACCCGTCCCAGAAAACTTCAACGCCGTGCGAGTGTCCGTTTAGAGCAGCAGCTAGGTCGATGATATATCATGAACGATCAAAGGAGTTCGCTATTCATGGAGAATATCAACGAATCGCTGATGCATCTGCTTCTGAAGTAATAAAGTAATTGGTGAGCGTGGGTGTCTCGTGAATGCTGTCAGCTACACATCCAGGTTGATTTAAAATGCGAAATCGAACATTGTGTCGTTTATCTCACATTCAGCAAAAGCAAAAAAATGTTGTTTTTTTACATTAAAAACAACGTACTATGCATGGGAATGAACGGAACCTAATAATTGGTAAATTAATCGATTAAAGTGTGGCGACTATACCCGTTAACAATTTTAATCGACGCCCAGTTCTAGCTATATTGGCTTCGCACTGCCGCGTATATTGTCCTAATGGTCCCGGAGGACGAAAGAGCATTTCCTGCGATTTCAGACAAAGTTTTGGAGAGCTGACAGCAATGATTTTAGGCGCCAATATGGCCGAAGTGTTGTTGTTCTGAAGCCTAGTTTACCTTGGTGGCTCTACAGGCGACTTCTCAGGAAGACGACACGGAAGGGCCTTCTTGAGAGCGAAGCTGCATGCGGACGAATTCGTGATCTCGATTGCTCCTTGCGAAATCGCGGGGCGTGTGCATGGCAGCTGCAACAGCCAGAGTCCGGCCAGTCCCGGAGAGGTCGTGATGCGGTTCGGGATCGACTTGAAGGGCGTAGAGTAGAACTTTTCAGCGGGGCGAAGAGGAGACAGAACACGCCGAGAAATGCCCGTGCGATATATACAGTCCCTCGCTTAGGTATCGGAGCGAGACCCGCTCACAGCAAGCTGCGAAAGAAGCGCAACAAACGGCAAAAAAGAAAAAAAAAGTGGTCAGACTATACATCAATTTGTGTATCAGTACAAACAAACCGGAGCGTCCTTATAGAGGCACGCCACCGTCGACGCGCATGCGTGATGAGGTAGATGGTCGAGAAGCACCCCGTTCCGCATCACCAAACCATTGGAACGTGATGTTGACGCCGTCGGTGTGAGTCGCCGTGCTCTCTTTCGCATTGTATTTTTGTTTTATTCTATGTCTTCGTAGTAATGTCTGACAATTTTAGAGGCATGGGCTAAATTTTCAGTCGCGATGTCGCTCGGGTTGCAAAAGCGTGAACCGTAGCTGAGATGGTCGACGTCGATACTGAAAATCGCAAACAGGATCGGCCCAAGTGAATCAGGCATATACGATGAACACTGGTAACAATGATCAAAGCCTCCTTGTATCTATAGTGTCTACACCGAGCCTACTTACCCCAAACCACCTTCAAACTTAAAAATACTTTGAGGCCTGCACTTCTTATCGCAACGTTTGGTCTAATGTCTGCTGTCGTTTGAACGAGCGGAGGACAGTTTGAACGATCGAGACGGCCGTTTGAACGTGAAGGCGTACTGAACGTGGTCCGCAGGTGGTCCGGACAACTTGACGTGGTTTCCCCGCGTTCATGTTGGAACAAAACAAATAAATCTGACGATCACAAGTATCCGGGAATTCAACCCAAAGTGCATCCCGCACAAGCAATCGTGGTCCGACGGTGTCTGGTTTTCCTTTTCACGGCACCTATCCACGTTCTCGGACGAACCGAGCAGGCAGAAAACAGCGTGAAAACTGATCTTCAAACCTTTCCCGGCTCTTTTGGTACAGCCCCAGTCGCGGCGTTTTGACGTGAAAGCAGGTTTTAGTCTGGTTTCTTCCAAAACAACACAGGAATGCCCGTCCCGCATGGCGACTTCCGCCGACAGCCCCCGACCGGAAATGCGACCAACGCGCAACCACCGCGGCGTGACGTAACAGAGTTGAGTTGGTGTGTCAAGGCAGACATCCCCTCCGACGTTCCGAGTTTTCGCGCTCCGAGCGCAGCAACTAAACGGAGCATATCGCACGGGAGCGCGACACACCGAAACTATATCGACGATCCGCATGAGCCACTTCCGACCGCGCAGTCTGTACGGTTATAGCGAACTCGATATCTTGTGGATACGAGTGGCAGAAGCTGAAATTATTTTCGAGGTAAATTACTTAAGGCCTAAGTAAAGCAACGAAGTGTAAAAAAAAGACGGTGATGTTAGGAAGTTTTTACGAATGTTTCAATATTCGTGAAAGGTTTGAAGGCTGGCTTCGAGTACATATGCGGAAAGCTACCTTGATCGATGTATCTATTGACACGCATATGCTGTTCAGATTAAAATGAGAGACAACTTGTCGACGCAAGAAACTGTCGAACTTCTCAGATGTTCTGTGGTTCCGTCTTGCAGCGCGAGACGGAACCCGTCGATGTGCTACACCGATACCGGCTCAACAGCGTTTAATAGATAGCACGTCAATTCCTTTTCAGCCGAGATGCATGAACAATCCTTCTCGGCAATGCTAACTGATGTTTTGGCTTTCCAATCGAAGTATCTTTATTTGCTGGGGCTGGACTAAGCATTCAAAAAGGCAGCGGTCCGACTGTCTTCTCACCTCGACAACTTTTCTGTCACCGAGCTATCGGCACGTTACCGTTCGATAGATGAATTCGTTTTCCAGGCAAGATGCATGAGCAAACATTTGCCGCAACGCTAACCGCTGCTTCGGCTTTTCAATCGAAGTATCTTTATTCGCTAGGGCGTCTCTAAGAGAAGGCAGCGGTCCGACTGTCTTCTCATCTCGACAACTTTTCTGTCACCGAGCTATCGGCACGTTGCCGTTCGATAGATGAACCCGTTTCCAGGCAAGATGCATGAGCAAACATTTTCCGCAACGCTAACCGATGTTTCGGCGTTTCAATCGGAGTAACTGTACTCGCTGGGGCATTCTAAAAAAGGCAGCGGTCCGGCCGTCTTCTCACCTCGACAACTTTTCTGTCACCGCGCTATCCGGCACGTTACCGTTCGATAGAGGAATTCGTTTCCAGGCAAGATGCATGAGCAAACATTTTCCGCAACGCTAACCGATGTTCCGGCTTTTCAATCGAAGAATCTTTACTCGCTGGGGCATTCTAAAAAAGGCAGCGGTCCGACTGTCTTCTCATCTCGACAACTTTTCTGTCGCCGAGCTATCGGCACGTTAGCGTTCGATAGATGAATTCGTTTTCCAGGCAAGATACTTGAACAAACCATTTCCCGCAACGCTAACTGATGTTTCGGCTTTTCAATCGAAGTATCTTTATTGACTGGGGCTGGGTAAAGTCACTGGATCTGGGAAAGTAGCGCCATTGCCTTCCCACCTGCATAGCCGGACACAAACAAATACCAACATACAGACGACAAAACCTGTCAAGGTGATTGGCTCATCGCTGTTGGTTGCCATGGTGATCGCCATTTTGGACCCTTTCAAAGCTTCGAAGCTTCGAAAGGGTCGTCAAAACCAGTCGCACCAAGATCGCTATGGAGCATCATCGTACTGAAAGCGTTCCTCGGCCAATATGAGCGTCTTTGGCACTGTGCATGCAATAAACGTATCACTCATGCTTATTTCCCCAGATCTCTTACAATTATCTTGCTCTTTTTGCGTGTTTCAAGACAGTAAAATTATTTTTCAATGCCTCCGAGCACTGACGTTGCGTGTGATGGAGGTACAGAAGATGTACAGAGCGGGACACTGTTAGCGCGAACAAGCGACCGCCGGTTTTGCAGTTTTCTCTTTGAAACCAATTGGGATGTCATCGAAGTTATTATTGCTACGGAAAGAGCTCATTTAGTTCTACATGTAAGCGATGGTACTCGTGCTCGCCAATACTATTTAGAAGTAAAATGCCAAAATGCGACGATGTCGTGTTCGCGCTAACGGTGTCGCGATGTGTACGGCATCACACGCGGTGTCGGTATTATCTGAAATCACAGGAAACGCTTTTTCCGTCCTCCACAAATGTTTCAATAGTTCGCGGCAGGGCAAAGTAATATTTCATCAGCTTCCTAACACCGGATCTAATGCTGAGGAAGTCACAGCTTTGAGTCATGACGATCGGCAGTTGCGTCTGCCCTGCACAAGTCCCAAAATGGCGGCGCCCACAGAAATGCCGGGTAACAAAGTGCCGATACTCTAAGCGCAGCTCACTTAGTGGCTCTAGGTATACAAAGACTGAATGAGGAGACGAGAGCTCGCCGGTACGTCAGAACACCGAGCTTTGGTTGGAATGATCAGTGGGTAGACGTAAAGATATAGCTCCCTTTGTCTCTAATCACTCTTCGAATGCGCTCAAACGCCACACGCCGGCGTTCGTTCGAAGTTCTCACGCGTTCGGATAGTGGTGGTAACAAAGGCAGTTACCCTTTGCCTCTACTACCTACTAATCATTCCAAACAGAGCTCGCCGCTCTGGCTCCCGGAATGTGGCCAACCAGAAGCCGGAAATAATACCCTGGTGGTGGTCGCGAGAAACGAAATTAATAAGCGCGTCGGAGTAACTCTCGGTGACTGAAAATATGGTGCACGCGTGGTGTTTCAGTCACGGTCATCCAAGATCGTGATGGAAGAGCGCAACTAGCGGAACCATCGACATGATCCGTACGCCAAGCGCCGAGGGCCGGAAATCAGCCGTCCGAGCGGTCACACTCTGTCGAGCAAAACTCAGTTCGAGCGGCCACATTCGCTTCTTACATCTTTCTGCATGATCATAATCGAAACATCGCGTGCACCCTATTTTCGAACCATGAATTGTTACTACATTTGACTCTTACGCGCTTATTAAAACCATATGCCTACGAATTAAATCTGTTTCTCGCTACCACCAGTAGGGTATTCTTTTCAGCTTCTGGTAGGTCAAGAGAGCATGCCAAGCCCTCTTTCTGCGTCCGGTGCGCGCTCTGGCTCTGCCCGCGCCTCCCATTGACCATACTCACTCTATACACCAAATCCTGTTTACAAACAAACCGGAGCGCCTCAGCGGACGCCACCGGCGTCGCGCATGCGCGATGAGGGTGTGGCTCGCCATCACCCATAAACAAACCATTGAAATGCGATGTTGTCGGCGTCGGTGTGAGGTCGCCCCGCCTTTTTTCACGTTCGAATTGTTGGTTCTACGTCTTCCTGGCGATGTCTGACTATCTTGAGCGGCGTCAGCAGAGCTACCGAGGCTCGTTACACCGCAAAACTTCGCGTGAATAATAGGGAATTGTAGTAGACCGTTTCTCTCCTCCGCTACGGTATCCCGGAAGAAAACGCCGCACCTGCACGCTGCCCGCCGCCAGCCTTATCTGCATAGTTCAAGATCTTGTGGTGGATTACGGAGCGCTATCCGGGTGCTTAGCGAGCTGCGGAAACGGTCTACTACAATTCCCCAATGTGACATGTGGCGATTCATTCCGCGTGGACGCCGCAGTATGTAAACTAAAGCCTGATTCGCATGATGAGATTTCGCTGGCAATTTTCAGTCGCGACGCCGCTCGGGGCTGCAAAAGCGTGAACCGTAGCTGAGATGGTCGACGTCGATACTGAAAATCGCAAGCAGAATCGGACCAAGTGAATTCGGCATAACAAGTCGGTGATGGTCACTGTAACAATGATCAACATCTCCTTGTATCTACTGTTTACATCGAGCCTGCTTACCAACCTTAAAATTTAAGTCTTTTGAGGACTGCGCTTACTTCTTATCGCAAGTACCTGGCCAACATTTGGTCTGTGGGCCGGCGTCGCCTAGAGAGCAGACGACAAGCAGAAACGTTTGAAGGAGCAGACGACAGTTCGAACGATCAGGCGGCCATTTGAACTTGAAGACGCACTGAACGTGGTCCGCAGGTGGTCCGCACAACTTGACGGTTTTCTGGCGTTCATGTTGGAACAAAACAAATAAATCTGATGACCACAAGTATCCGTGAATTCAACCCAAGGAGCTTCCCGCCCAAGCAATAGTTGTCCGACGGCGTCTGCTTTTCCCTTTTCACGGCACATATCCAGATTCTTGGACGAACCGAGCACGTGGAAACTGATCTTCAAACCTTTCTCGACACTTTTGGTACGGCCCCAGTCACGGCGTTTTGACGAGAAGGCAGGTTTTTTGTCTGGTTCACTACAAAACAACGCAGGAATACACGTCTGGCATGGGGACTTCTGCCCCTGCCCCAGACCAGAAGTGCAACCGACGCGCCACCACCGCGCCGTGACATAACAGAGTTGCTCTGCATTGACTAAACGTGGACTAAACGCTCTCTATAAACTACTCTGCCTGTTTCGACAGCGTCCCCACCAGCCAGACGGCGCAAATAAAGAAAAAAGACAAAACAGTATCGTTACCATGAAACTGTTGCGTGTGCGCATTCCGCTCGGCGTGTTTCCTCTGACCTTGACGGATCGCGGGCTTATAAACACCGCGCCAGAGATCTCTCCGCCTCAACCCGCGTTCATAAAACTGTTCTTGTCGCCACTGAGGCACGAAGCTGTTGGGCCACTGACGAACCTATGTCTCAGCAACACGCCTATATACGCAAGTGCCTACTTCTACACATGACGCGGCGCACAAAGAAAACGACTTGAAAAACCCCGCGTGTTTCTGATGGAAAACCGGGTCCGCGGCAGAGCAACCACTAGCCGATCACATCGAAGAGACATCTGGTGGCTCCGGTTGCAACCATAGGCAAGGAGAGGACGTTATCTGGCATCTGCAACGCGCGCAATGTCCACACCTACATATAAGTATCTTACACCGTTACCGAGCCCCATGCCGAGCTTCCTTCGACACTTTGATTGGACACGAGGCTTTGCCGAACGCTGACGCGGCATTCGTGTCCAGCCTTCAACTTCGCTCGACCTCACTGGGCTGATGTCAACTTTCCTATGCCCAGGTTTTGGTCACTCTCAGGGTGGTGCTGCATCGGCCGCTTCATCGTTTAGTTCATAAAATAATAAAGACGAATCCGACATCTATTTCAGTCGCAGTATCAGGGTCATGGAAACCGTGCTCCGTAGCACGCCTTCATTTTATTTATTTATTTATTCTTCTTAGGGTTCCGTGCATGCGGTTCCTAATGCAGACTTTAAGCGGCGATACGCTAAGCCCACGTGAATAATTAACGGGGTCCAGAGGCAGTCGAAAGGGTCGATGCATAAGGCATGCTGTAGTCGCTTTCAATCTAGAGAAATAAATACGTGAAGAGGTGCTTAAACAACGATCTCCCGAACTTGGCTTCACTTTCGACCAGGGCTGTACCAGTGGGAACTTTATAACGCTCCTTCTAAATCGCAGGATTTTTTTCTTTTTTTTAATTAGGTTGCGAGTGTAGAATAGACACTAGGTCACGATGAAGTCTGAAAAAGCTCCGCCTGCTTCGAGAAGGTCGAAGTTAAGTATTGATTCTCCCGCCTCTAAAATTGACCGCGTAAGGAAAATATTTTAAAAGTCACTGGCGTGGCTAATGTTCCGTACACATTCTTGCTTCCTGATTTGTTCTTCGGTGTTTCCCTCGGCTAATACTGAAATGTGATTGGCTGCGGAGAGATAATGAGATGCACAGGGCTCGCCGCGCCTTGCATTTCGTGAGTCGTTAGTGACCATGGGCACTTTTCGTAGATCGTACGCTGCGGGTTGCGGAACTTGCGGATGCTAAGAACTCAAAGTTCTAGCGAACGATTTACGAAAATTCCCTAATAACCGTTGGGAATACGTATAGACACGGGCTTTTCCTTATCAAGGATTTTCAGTGAAGCTAAGACCGCCAAGAGTGTTTTTTTATATATCTTGCCAGGCTTTTTAAAGTGGTGTCAAGAGACTACCCAATCAATATTTTGATTGGGTAGTCTCTTCATGGTTACAAAAACTCTGCTTTCTTTGCAAAACAAGAAAGAAAAATACTTTTTGCAAAGGCCAAACGGTTAAGTACCAGCCAATCTTGGGATGTTTACAGTTCTGCACTAAAAAACTACACCAGAAACATAAAACAAGCCAAAAATAAATTATTTTTTTAATGACTTACCGTCCATTTTGAGGAGTAACCCGAGGAAGTTCTGGAACCTGGTTTTACCAAAGAACAACAACTCTGCCATCCAGTTTCGTACCGACAACGGTGATCCCATTCCAGAGAGTGACATTCCTACAGTGTTAACGAATATTTTCTTCCATTTTTACTAACGAGTGTTTGAACACTGTTCCCACTGTCTCCGAGCAACCGTACGAAACCATGCCTCTCCAATCAGTGTAAGCGCAACCGGTACTCAAAATCTCATTGCCAAATTAAAACTCTCATCGACCGCCGGTTCCTACAACATCAATTCAAAAATTCTAAAAAAATACTACCAGTATCTCGAGTGAGTTCTTAAAATTAATCTTTGACCTATCACTATCTGAAAGCTCCCTCCCTTCTGACTGGGAGGTTGGCAGGATTGTCCCAGCCTTCAAGCTGGGAAGTCGCTGTTTGGTCTCTAACTATCGTCCAATATCTTTAACTTCAATCGCATCTAAACTTCTTGGAGCATACACTATATTTGCACATCATGAGTCACCTAACAACTAATGGATTAAAAAAAAGCAGCATGAATTTAAAAAGGGACTTTTCTGTGAGACGCAGCTTTGCGACTTCATCCATGACCTACTTACTAATCTCGAGTGTCGGGCTCAGACTGACACCATCTTTCTGAAATTTTCGAAAGCTTTTGATCATGTTCCCCATCAACGACAAATTTCTAAACTGGTATTTCTTCGTCTTGACCCGCTAATCTTCTCATGGATACGTGACTTTCTTTCTTACCGCGTGTAATACATCGGTTACAAATTATCATGAGTCTGCCTTAACAAACGCTTTCATCTGGTGTTCCTCAGGGTCCGTACTGGGACCCCTACTATCATTAATATTCATAAATGACCTTCCGGCCACCATCTCATCTAATATTCGCCTGTTTGCAAATGACTGTGTCGTATATAACAAAGTAACAAGTGTGCATGACAACATTCAACTTCAAGATGATTTAGTAAAAATTAACAAATGGTGCGAACAGTGGCTGATGCCATTAAACAAATCTAAATGTAAACTAATCTGTTTCACTAGAAAAAAAACCGTTTTGTCTATACCAATTTTATTTAGGCTTCGATTTCATTGAGACCGTTCCTTCGTACAAATATCTTGGTGTAAAATTAACATCAGACCTTTCATGGAATAATCACATTGAAGCCGTCTTCGCAGACACCTTCAGGACCCTGAGAGTACTCCGACGTAACCTTCTGACCTGCTCCACCAACTGTCCGCAAACTGGTCTACGACACACTTATCGGACCTAAATTAGAATATGCTGCCTCCATCTGGAACCCCATCAAGGCTACCTTATTAATCATCTGGAAGCAATTCAAAAACAGGGCCACTCGTTTCATTCTCTCCACGTACGATAACTGCATTAGTGCCACTGCCCAAAAGGTCAACTAATCTTTTCTTCTTTGCAGCTTCGTAGGAACGTCTCTCAGCTCTGCCTTCTTCACAAAATATATTATGACTGTCTCTGACCTTAAAACAGCATTATTATCACCTCCCATCGAAAATGCGATCTCTGGCTCAAGCAAACGCTTTCAACCGATCTTTCCTCCCGCAAGCCATCGATGACTAGAACAGCCTCCCATCCTCCATCATCCATCGTAGACCCAGACGCCTATAAATCAAGTCTTCAATTGCACTTTTTATGTTGTTAACCATTTACCAACCTTTTCCTGAATGTATCTATTTTTGTGTCTGTTTTTCTAATGTATAATATGAATAGTGCAATGATACAAGGTAGCGTATATTGCTAATAAAGATACAAAAAAATACAAAAAAGCTCAACTGCTCGAAACCGAAACCAAAAAATGAACGCGGAGATTCATGGCCGGGACATGTGGACGATGTGGATCGAGGGGGGGGAGAGAAATGTAGAGGAGGAGAAAGTTAACAGAGGTTACGTGACTAAACCCGACCGCGTTTTTTATTTTTTGCATTTTTAGCGTGGGAAGCAGACGACAACGACGCTGACGATGAAGCTCAGTGCACCCTTCGTCATGCGATTGTTTCCCATCTATGTCCCTTCCGCTCGATGTTCGGCCCTTGAAGATCAGATGGCTTGTACCGCGAACGACAGTTCCGGAAGTAGCAGCCCCACGTCCGTCGCAACGTTGGTCTGTCCTGCACCGCCGCCGCGTCGTCTAGCCCGTGGTACGTGACCAAATTGAGAATGACGTAGGCACATGTACTTCGCTCTGACCTGTCCAACATTTTTTTCCACTTGAAGTATTTGCAACTTCTTGGAGGTCACAAAAATGGCGTTCATATACTTTTCTATATTTAATATTGAATGTGTGCCTTAGATGACCCACGACTTTGAATATATTTGATACACCGCAGTTTAAACGCCACGTGACCACGGTAAAGAGACAGTGCGCGACTGAAACCGGTCAATTCTCGACTGGCTGACGTCCCCGCCCGCTTTCGGCCTCCTCTCCCTCAGTTTCTCGTCGCATAAGACTCTGACATCTTTTACGTTCTTGCCCACGCTCCGCTTTTCTAGAGATTAGAACTCAAAATGGTCCCGTGTTCCACAAGGGGTGTCGCGAACTTCCACAGGTTCGAGTTCGGCCAGGTTCGACTTTTTCAAACTTTTAACGCGAACTACGACAAGACTTCGACTGAAGTTGGACCATAATGCGCAGGCGCTGAAATTGAAACGAGTTGACGGCACCTAGCGGGGAAATAGTACACTACTTGTTTAATTTAGTGTTCCACGTCGACAAACGAACTGAACCACTAAACGTTCGTACGTTTGCTTTTATTCGGTGTAAGATATAAAACAAACAATTGGCATAAATTATTGTTCTCGTGCATTCGAGGTTCTTGGTGTCAACGTCGGGCAACACTTCACTGTCGAACCTTGCCAAAAGTTGGAAGGTTCGCCTAACCAGTCGAACCCCAGACTTTAAATTTACAACCTGGTCTCCTCATTAGAACTGAGCTTTCCGAAAATATGTGGCAGACCTCCCCCCTCCCCCTCCCTCTGCTTGGCACATTATGACGATCCAATGTACGGCGCGTGAAAGATCGCGCAGAAATAGAAGACGAAGTTGATGTCGCATTGTTTTTGTGATTTCAGAATGAGAAGAGGGCAGAGGAAAGCAAGTCAGGATATTGGCGATTCCAGCGAAATCGACGCCGCGTAGCGGCAAAGCCGAGAAGCTCAGGAGAGGAGGTCGTTTCGACCCTGTCGTCTGCTATCGCTGCTTGGTTCTCGTATAGGCAGCATAGAAACAAACATCGTTTAGAGCAATTATTTTTATGCTTCCGCCGTGTCAATCCTACGCACTGACTAGAAGGTTTCTACCGTCGAAAAATCGCTTTGCTTTCCTATGTAACACCGATTTTACGCTGCAGTGCAAGAAATGTATGGTGGTCCGCGTGTTGAACGACGAAAACGACCTCCTTTCGTCCGCCATTTCGCCTGACCAGCGCGCCCCCTATAGTTCGCTGGAGTCGCGAATACATGAAGAAGTTGTTTTGTGTTCGTTTTATTTTTCGTGGGTTCTTCTCTCCCAGCGATAAGAGAGAATGCATCGTAATGCTTCCAGGAGAGACGAAGCGTCGAAGTCGGCCTGAGCGTACATCGGAACAGCACCACATTAGACACTTTCCAGAAGAGAACGCCATCTAGTAGCAGCTTGGGCAAGTATCCAAGTCGGTCATTCGCATTGTTTGGGCACGAATTCTGCATGACCATGCATTGGTCATGAGGCCTGCGTCAGCGTTCGGCGAAGACTCGCATCCAATCACATGCATTGTGCCCTATTGATGGATGGATGGATGGAAAAAAATTGGTTTGCTCTTTGTGTTTATACAGCCTTGATGGGGAGATGCGCCTCAACGGGTAATCGGTCTCTTAGCTGTAGATGTGAAATTTAGCCAGTGCGGTACAACCGCTAACCTGGGGTTTTTAACGTGCATCACGCAGTAGTGATCACTACGAACGCGTGCCGGTGCGAAACTCATCCAGATCGAAACGGGCGGGGGTGGTGGGGAGTCGAACCCAGGAAGTTCCCAGCGCAAGCTTTCGCTCCACGCTCCGAGCTGAGAGGCGTTAGCCCACTCGGCCACTTCCTCCCCCTTGGATGGATGTATGCGATGCTAAGGGCTATATATACCCTTTGTAACGGGTGGTAGCTTGCGCCACCTAGCCTAAGTCTAAAAAAGACAAACATATAATTCCTACCCGTCCTTCTAAGCCGATTATCTCTCTCTAACTATATCACCAGGCGGCGTGGGATATCACCAGGATGACAGTCGGGAGATCGGGCGAAAAAGCTAAAAACATCTCGCCCCGCCTCTTCCCCCGGCGAGAGAGTCGCCAATTTTCCTTTGGTCAAACCCCGCCGGCGTTACTCCCAGCACCGGACCCACTGGGAGACAGGGTTGAAACATTGGGCCGGAGCCACGCGAGAGGGAGTCCCAAACTTTCCCATGTCTCGCCTGTCCCCAGCTGTGCTAGTTAGTTGTGCGTCATTCAATTTTCCCTAGACAATATTTACCAATCTTGTAATTGCCTCTTCATGACTGTAATCCTTTTCGCTTTCGTCCTTCCAACATTGCCAGCAAAACCCAAAGCCACGGCCAAATCTGTTACTCCTTCAGGGAGGGAGGGTGAAGCCCCGTGCACTTCGAAACTAAGTGCTGTAATGTCTCGCTCTCATTACGGCAGGCGGCACATCATGTGTCTGTCTCCTAAAACTTAGCCCTATTCGCCCTCGTCCTCAAAACTCCCGTTCTCGTATCAAAGAGTAAAGAACTTCCCAGTGAATTGTCAAGCATATTTTTCTTTCTTATGTCCTCTTTTTGTGACCTATACACTGTTAGAGCTGAGTTTTCCCGCATTCTTACCTCCCAATTTTTTTTTTCTGCCTCTTTCACTCCCTTTTTCACTGAAGTAGTCTGCTGAGCCCCATCACTAGTGAGTAGGTATTTAAATGTAAGCTTTCGGGTTCGGTTTGTCCATATTGTGTTTAAAGTTGTCATGTATAAAAACTTGAATACCTTCCGTGGCCAACGCGTATCATCCATTTCGGTCAACATTTGTTAAAATTTCGATAGCGATCGCCAATTTCGCTTGTGGGCTTTCGAAAAGGGCCTATTGACTCGCCGCGAGGTCTCCTGGGATTTTCCGGAAAGGTAAATTTTTAGCATACCGATATTTTACGACAAAAAATAACACAGGGACATCAAGTGTAAGGCAACACAGGACAAAGCGTATTTTTGTCTACCTGGGCATCAGAACCAACCAGCCCAACTTGCAGTCTTAATTCTATTCATAGGTTCAATGTCTAGGTGTCGCCTTTCCTTGTACACTCTAAAAAACAAACAAAAAAACTTTGGTCGTAAAAGTACTTTTAAGCCGGGGTCACATCACACATACAAACCATACAAAAGACAGCCTGCAAACACAAGTCACCACAATATCCGTGGTTAGAATGCCGCGCGGCAAGTTTTCTCGTTGAAATCATTGCCATCCGGCATTCGAAGCAAGGATCTCGCGCTGACTCGCGTTCGAATCTGTATGCAGACTGTCGTTAGTTTGATGTATAACTTATAAGCAGTGTGATCCCGGCTTTCGTAGTTCTTAGGCTTGTCTATATTTCACACCCTAAAATTTATTTTAAGCACCCCTTAAAAATATTATTCGTAAAAAGCCCCTAAGGGTTTGTTTTTAAGCTTTTTTTGTTTTTGTTTTGCGGCGAAAGAGTTTTTTATCGCCCAGTTGCCTTTCTAGCGCGTCAGGGGGCGGTAGCGCTTGAGGCGAAACTGTTCTTCACGAGCTGAAAGAGTTCTTGAAAATAAAAAAACCTCTCAAGCGCGATTTTCTTTTTTTCAGAGTGTACAGTTATTTGGATGGATGAATGAACGACTGGATGGGTGCATACTGCCGAACTTTCTAAACTGGGCGGCGGCGGCTTGAGCCGCCGCCGTCGTCGTGCCCTGATTGCAGCGCCACCCCGTGGCTTATGGCTCCAGGGCGCACCGAAGGTCGACTGCACCTCGAAGCGCGGTCGATCACTGATTGAGCAATCAGCGATCGGCTACGGATGACGCCAACCCATTCGGGTTTCCGACGCTTCGTGGGGGTTCGTCGAAGCCGCCCTATTTGCTTTCACCCCGGATGTGCGCCGGCACAGGAACGGAAATGCAGAGCGCGAGTTCGTCTGCATCTTGCGCAGGGCTGGCAGCGACGTCAGAACGCTGGCTCTGATTGGCTTCGATCGGAGGGATAGCGAATAGACCTCAAGGCAGCTAGCATTGAAGTCTACCCACTATCCTTCCAATCTGAGCCAATCAAAGCTCGGCGTTCTGACGTCACCGCAAGAAGCAGACGAACTTGTGCTCTGCATAATCACCTTCCGCATGCTGCCATCTTTGTTTGCTGGACAATGGAAGGCGGTCCGAGCATGCGCAGTAAGTTTCTTCTGCGGAATATTCCAGAGAAGAAACTTGCTGGTTCAAAACTATTTAAAGGGGCGATGCAACAATTTTTGTACTTTGCGCAAATACCGCTTAGAACGGATCCCTGACGTTGATGACCTATGAAACACGCGTTCGTTTTTCACCCCACGCAAGAGAAGTCCCAGAAACAAATTAAAGAAAACGAGCAGCGTTCACCCCTCAACTCGCAGCCAGAACAAGCGGCCACGTGATCTGGAGCCGATTATATGCCGCCAATGTTGATCATAGCCACGTGCTGGGGTTGGCAAAGCACAGGACACGCGCTGAGTTCCAGACATTGTTATGGCTCGGCTATTGTCGTCGTTGCAGCGATTGGACACGGGCCACTGCCCGAATGCTTCTCGAGCTAGTAATTATCACGAGCCCAAATCGAGCGCCCACGCAATGCTCGGGTCCAATCTATGAACCGCATTCAAATATCGTCACTATGGGTGTACTGCGATCCCCACGTTACGTCATCAAATTTTGCAAAGAGAGATTGAATGAAAATGATCGCTTTTGTCCCTGAAATTACACCGCAACAAAGGAGTTTCTTGGCCAGTGGCGTTGCGTGCGAGTATCCTTGAGTCCCACCAGTGCCAGTAAGCTCGTGTAAAGTGAAAAACATTCCAACTGAATATCGTTGCACAGCTCCTTTAAACCGTCTAGACTCATCTGATATGGACATTTTCAATACAGATTTGTGCCGATTTAAAAAGTGCTTACGCCATGTACGTGGTTGATGTGTAGTCTCCGCTGATTATTTTGTTCTATTTTGTTGTTTGCATTTCTTACCTTCTTATTCATTATTTATTTGTATTCTTGTGTTACTAGTAACGAGTGCAACCAGTGCTTAGGCTTCTGCTGTTACTGGGCACAATAAATAAAAGTATTATTATTATTAAAACGACTCCGCGTGAGCGTTCACGGTTCAGTGACTACTCACTTTGCGCTTGTGAATAAGTGCTGGAAAGACGCATAGTCAGTGACCACATAATAAACACAGGGCGGTTGCTTAAGTTCAGGCGTCTCGCCTCGTAATTTCTTCATCGGCGTAATTGGCTCGGCACCCTAAAAAGAGTGTAGAGCAGTCTGCTGCCCGCATAACTCCTGGCAGAGTGACCACCAATGACGATAAGCTACGGGTTAGCTCAGTGCCATGACGAGCTGCCAGAAACAGATGTTTAGCACCGAAATTCTGGAGCTGTGACATCAAGCAGCACGAATGCCGCCACCGCCTGCACGGTGTTTTTAATGTCCAGCCAACTCAGCCCGCGTCTTCTTGGTCGTAAACATGGTGTGTCACCGTGCACCACGTCATTCATGCTTGCAGCATCGCTCTTCGCACTGCGGTGCGATTAGCGCCCTTGAGTGCCGTGCGTGAAAGCAGACGCACGGTACTTTTAAAATGTGGCACCAAGAGCTATCGTAAACATAAATATAAATATGTGGCAGAACGCGTAGAAATAAAAAATAGGCACCGTCTCGCTTCGTCTTCTTCTTTAGAGGAGTGTGGCGTTAATACGATCATTGGGACTCGCCATGCTCTCCGTTTCTTAGATTATCAGTGACGATAGCTGCACTGATCGCATTTCAGGGGCCACTACACGGTCGCGGGACCAAGCGGGACAAATTGCTCTGGACCGGGATATCGCCGCCTGCTGCGATTGGCCATGCACCTCCGCACCGTCGACCAATCGCAGGCGGTACCGTCCGGGTCCCTTTGGTCCCACCGTTTGTATACACTCTAAAATGTTTGCGCGTTCATTTCACGCACAAGCGCTCGGAGAGCTAATCACCGTAGCGGAGGTAGCTCCAGAATGACGTTGTCGAAACATATGTTTAGACGCAGTCTCGAGTTGTGGCATTACGCGATGCAACACGTCACGGTCGCGGACATTGCTTAGAAACAGGCCGCAGCAACTGCAGAGCATGTTACCGTCTCTCTGCGGTCTAGCCAGAATGACAGCCTTAGCCGCATCGTCATGCCGCAGAGCTGCCTCACGAGACAAGGAGCGGTGAATACAATGAGCCACTCCGATGTGTTTCTTGAATTGTCGGTGTGTAAGCTCATAGGGCTGGTAGAGAGTGAGAGTCCGCGGAGACCAGTATGCGCGGGGTGGCTGCCGGTGAGCCGTGCGCCATAGCACGGTCAGTGGAGACGCAAAGCCATTCGCGACTCCAGCGAACAAGGGGCGCTGGCGAGGCAAATGGCGGACGAGGAGCAGGTCGTTACCGTCGTTCAACACGCGGACCACGAGCATGCAGCCTTAGCACTGCACGCGTAAAGCCGAGTGATACAAATCACGGAGAGCTAAGCGAGTTTTTGACGGTAGAGACCTTCTGCCAGTCAGTGCGTCGGAATGATCACGGCGGAAGAATAGGGGTCAGAACTGGGAACGATGATTGTTTCAATGCTGCCTATACGAGAACCAGAGCAGCGATGGCAGACGACAGCGCCAGAACGGCCTCCGCTCTGAGCTTCTCGGCGTCGCCCGCTACGCGTGCGTCGATTTCGCCGGAGTCGCGAATAGCTGCCCTTGCCTTACTACCTCTTCGAACGTCGTTCGAACGCCGAACGGCTAGCGTCCGGCTGTCGGCGTTCGAACAGCGAGTAGAAACAAAAGGCGGCTCTAGCTTTAGCGTCTATCCACTAAACCATTCCAGTCAGAGCTCAACTCTAACTGGCGCCTCCACGCGCCCTCTTGGTCTCCTCCCTCTCCCCAATTTCTACCCGCGTAACTTCGCCAAAAAAAATGAAATAAATAAAGAAAGAACTCATTTGTTTAATCTGTTACTTCAACGTCTGAAAAGTAGAAACGGTACAATATGGCACTCGAGGCAGTCAAACCAGCTTTTGCCGACGTTAGTGCACACATTGCATGAATTCCGCATGGGATGTCGTGCACCAGTGGTTAAGAGCTTTCAACTATATACATATATATATATATATATATATATATATATATATATATATATATATATATATATATATATATATATATATATATATATATATATATATATATATACCAGTGTTGTACGGAACGGCGTTCCTGGAACGCGTTCCTTTTAGGAGGAAACGAAGGAACGCCGCCGTTCCATTTTGCATCCGTGGAACCGGAAAGGGAACTCTTGCCGTTTTTACGGAAACGAGAAAAAGAAACGGGTTTCTTTTTTTTCTTCGTCCAGTGTCAAGATGAGGTTATTTTTATTTTATTTCTAAGGAGGAATCACTAAAAAGGATAAAAACAATATTTTTTTGTTTACGAAGAGCAGGATCTTGTTAACGTTTATATTACTTATTTTATTGTCTTTTTTGTGGGGTCCTCGGATTGGTAGCAGTCGGGTGCAGGTGAGCTGGAGGACATTGCTTTTCTTTTTAGTGCCCGAGATTGCAGCACAAAAAACTTTTAGTCGAAGGAAAGGTCACAAAAAGACGGACGTCTCGAATTCAGCTACTTGCTTTGCTTCCACGAATCTTCATACACCCGGAAATCTAAGGCCGACAACAGCCATTACTGAACTTCCACAAAGAGACCTGCTTCCACATACTGAACACCCACAAAGAGACCAGACATCGACGCACCCTTCTAGCTCGAACATTGATCACTTAAAAAATACACAAATATTAATCCTTTATTCGCTCTTCCTTTTCCCCCACCCTCAAACTGAACAACAAATGCGACTTTCTACGAAGAAGGAGTTGTAGTTTTCAAGACTGACCTTCCAAAAGCCCTACCCTCTTCTCGACTTACTGGTCTTGCGCACAGCAACACCGAGAAGCAATTGTTGTTAAGTTCAGACAAGGGACTTAGATTAAAACGTCGGAGGTTGTTGTCAAATGTTCGTGCAATGTTGGATAACGTTTTAATAAAGAAAAATAAAATTATCACCACTCCTTCTTCCCGGATTACAGTGCATTTGGCTCCTCTGAATCACCGACCACGAAGAGGAATATGGTAAAACGCTGAGATTTTCCAAGGTAAATATATCAATACATTGAACCTTGCGTCCGGTTGTTCCCTTGTCCTTGTGTCCTTCCATCATGGCCTTCAAACTCGTATGTGACCATTTGATTCGACAATATATATATATATAAATGAAAATATGATGATGATTGAACCGTAGTTGATAGAATGAACCAATGTCTTACAAAACCCCCGAAAGCCAAAATATAAGGATCGCTGTTTATTGTTGTGCAAATGTTGTTTTCAGTTTAATTTAGTTTTTCATTCAGCGTTAGGGAAGTAGTTTGCATAATGAAATGTCTTGTGTTCAGTGGCCGACAGGGCTGCGTAACTGACAGCTTTTCTACACTGTATTCCGACTTACTTCACTCTAAGAAATTTGAAGCGTCTAGCTACTTTGCCGAAAATCATTTCGGAGAGCCGATGACTGACCGCAAACTACAAATCGCAGCAAATGAAAAGGCTGAAAATATTTGGAGACCCCAAAGACAAAACAGTCTGCCACGTGCTCTGAGCCTGGTGACACGGCATGCTCAGTGCCACAGCGCTAACTCTTTTTCATGGTCTAAACATATTTCCAGCTTCGTCATTTCGGCGAGCTCCCTCCACATTGACAGCAGACATCGACCTCTCCCAAAGCTTTGCGTCAAAGCAGACACTCCCATACTCCGTATCCCATCGTCCAATCAATGCCGACGCTATGCGGAGAAGCGTCTGCTTGCGCAGGAGTTGCGGTGACGTCAGAACGACGCCGACCTCTTATTGGCTGATTGAAAAAAATAGTAATTAGACCTCAATGCTAGATGCCTCGAGGTATACCCACTATTTGGCCACTATATTGCGCATGCGCAGACGTTATCTCAACTTGTTTCTGCGCACGCGCATGCCCACACGGTGTGCAAAGCGGTGCTTGTTTGTAAACTCTACGTCGGTGTGCAGAGTGTAGTTGTACGACCGATGAAGCTATTGTACGACTAGAATTGACAGCGACCTCTATTTTCAGAGTTCTATGATGCATAAAATGCCGCCAGAAGGACTCCCACGGGACGCATATTTCCCCGCCTAATTTAGCGTGAGAACCGAAGGGTTGTATAGGCCAGGTGAGCGATTTCTTCCGCTAAATTTAGCGGGGTAACTGGACTAGTGTCTAGGTGACGAGACGTTAATTTTCCCGCTAAATATAGCGGGGAAACTGGATTGGTGTATAGGTGACGTGACGTCAGTTTCACGCTAAATTCAGCGGGGAAATTGAATTGACGTTTTGGCAACACAAGACATGAATCTTTCCGCTGAATTCAGTGGGGATGCTGAGTTGACGTAGAGGTCGCGTCAATTTCCCAAGGTGAAGAGATCGCGTGACGTCAGGTGCGTGACACCACTTTCCCCGCTAAATTTAGCGGAAAATGCACGGACGAACGGACGGACCGAATTTCGGGATTGAGGGTAGCGTTAAAAGGCATTTTACGCGTCAACATTAAATTCGCGGGACTAGGCCACAAGATTCACTGCGGAAGACTTTTCGTTCTGAATACCATTCGTAGTTTACTTCACCACTAGCGTTGTTTTAACAGGCGCATCAAATGTACATCTTTGCAGCGTCGGGAACTCGGCATGTGCGAAGTCGAGATCCACGTTTCCGTTCCTCGTTCCTGGAATAGGACTTTGCTTGTCTTCGTCCATTTTTATTCCCATTCGTGCAGATAATCTCGTGGAACGAGCTCACACTGGTTCCGAACCTAGCGCCGTAACGACGAAATTGCTGTTTCTTCGTAGTTTTGGTGTTTACAGTTATAGCGAAGAGCACACAGGCTGAACGTGCAGTAGGTATATTGTTAGCTTAATACTTTAGCCCCCTTTTTCGAAAAAAAAAAAAACGGTTGTTGGATATTACAAAGAAAATAAAGCTTTTCGTGTGAGATGTGTTAGAATATTATGCGCTAGACAGCGCCTGCCATCTTTGTTAAGTTTTGATTTCAAACTCTATAATGTTCACGTTCTGCCCATTAAAAAGCACGGGTGAAAAGTGTTCACGCACGCATCAGAGCTCACCACACCGCCTTCTCCTTCCGTACGATAAAGTCCGTCTGGCAGGCACACGGTCACCATGGCAACGAAGCGTCTGCTGAATAGACGTATATACGGCGCGGACGCAGACGCTGAAGTCGGCATTCTGCGTTCGCGAGTACGATCCGTGCCCGTGTGTGTTCTTACCCGCCAGCTTATTAATTCGTGCGCAGAGGGTGCGCAGTGTCTTTGCGCTTTCAGTCTGCATGAGGGCGTGCGTTTGTGTGTCTTGTACGTTTTGGTAGCACTCCGACTTTATATATTTTATTTATCCAACAATACTGCTGAGCCCTGTGGTTGGGGTGTCCAGGCAGGAGGAATGAACAATTAATAAAATAAACAACACTTTTTTTTACGCCCGTATAGTTAAATAATAATAACAAAGTATATTACGCGGCACAGCCAACTCAAAGCAACAACAAAACACCGAAGTGGAAAGAAATACCGCTATAAGCAGAACCGGGGAAATTGCGGACAAATATAAAAATAATTATCGGGATGAGCAAATAAATAAATTAATTAATTTGCAATGAATAAATAAACTCATGAAAAAAATAGCAAATATCACCATTGCTCTTAGAAACATTACTTACACTGGTCTAAAATTTTCGGCGAAGTCAAAAAACAAAAAACAAATAGAAGTTTAAATATACATATATAAAAATGTTAATTTTTTTTTTTTTAATGACGATGTAGCCTTTTTTACATAGCGTTTCAATGATTCCCAAAGAATGTGACCCGTATAGAGGTCTCACGTACAGATGGCGCCTCAAATCGTCCATCTTTTCGACGGGTCCGTATTGTGGGGCTTTATAAAAAAAGTGGACGGATCCAGCAACTTTCTTCACGGTACACGCTTCTCCGACCCCACCACGTCCAGGCGTTAGTACGCTGTTCAAGCGGTGCGATAGGTTGTCTCCCAATGTCGGCAGCGCGCGCCTCTGGTGCTTCAATTTGTCTTCATACACGATAGTTGGTTGCAACATAGAAACGCAGGATAGGCTCTTCCCAAAAAGCCCTGAAATCTTTCCACTTGAGAAGAGCAAAGGCTGGAGAGGAGGCAAGTGGAAAGGAGGATACCCCTAATTATGGTGACCAGAGAGCTTTGCGGGAGCGACTTGGACCACGTTTCTTAACCTGCGACAGACTATATCAGGGTTCTCAGACTCATTTGAGTGTGTGGGCCAGATAGTCGACGCCGAAAAGGGTGGACTATCTGGCCAACATAAAACGCGGGGGTTAACAGACTTATGCAAAAAGAGACCTCGTGCTTTCTGCTTCCTGCAAGCTCGCCGTTTGGCCAGTGCCATTTTTGGAATCGATTTGTTTATATAACTGCTTTTCAACCCTGCCTTGATTGTGATATAGAAAAATTAAAATGACACCGCCTTTTTAGTATAACTAGAGAGCAAGTACACTGTCGTTCCCGTTGCTCAAATCACTCAGGAATTAACCAAGCTCACTCAACGTGTCTCTGAAAAATCAGTACTAAGTTAATTTGACAGTTCTTGATTTTCTGACGATTTTTATTACAACGCAGAAAAAAATATTTGTCTTTCAATAATGATATTTTTGGGAAGGCGAGGATCCCGAGCTTGAAGATTTATATTTCGCAGTTGCTCCTACTGATGGACAGTTCGCGCAGCCGAGATGCATCCTTCAACGAAGAGCTCGCGCTTGCACCCTAGTAGCGGAATTGTTGTATGTTTCACGTGACAAAAAGCAGGGCATGAAATAAAGCAAAACAAAAGGCAAATAGACACGGGTAAGTATAGACTATGTGAATACGTAAATGAGCAGAGCTACACTTTACGGGCGGAAATGAATCGGCGAGATGAGATCAATATGGCACATGCCATTTCTAGCTATCCAGACATGAAAACAAGGACTCGGAGCCGGTTGCTTACAGGCCACGTCCCAGCGAGTCGTGGGCAGCGTGTTTGAGACAACTGGACTACATGTCAACTTTCTTTTTTTTAGTTAGCTTTAAATTTTTTTATTAACACCCCTATCCTTGTATAGAGATTTTTGTATTGAGCCAAGGTGCTTTGTTCATTTATTATGATAGATTTTTTCACAATTTATTTTCCAATACAAAGTTGTGCATTCTAAGAAATGCCTGCACGTCTACTTACCCGCAAAACACTCGAAAAAGCTAATCTTCGCGATCTACAAAATCAGCTCAGCAAATAATGAGGCGGAACATCTGTTTAAAACTCAAAATGAAGTCTGCGCTGTGGCATTACGCAATGGAAGCATGGCGCTTTGAATTGCGTAATGCCCAGCGCAGACTTCATTTTGAGCTCTAAACGGATGCTCCGCCTCATCTTTCGCTGAGCTGATTTCGCAAATCGCATAGATTGGCTCTTCGAGTGTTTTGCGGGTAAGTAGACGCGCAGGTATTTCTTAGAGTGTAAGTTAATAACATATCATTCTATTTAGTCACCTATACTTCGTCTCATCCTGCGATGGACTAAAAGCCAAAGCCACGGGCCGCCAGATCCAATCAGGTTTCACACTAGACTATGACACGCTTAGCATTGATTAGGCCTGGACGAATAATGCTCCGAATCCAAAAACGCTGCTTCATTTTTATAGCTTCGACACTGCAAATAACCCGTACGTCGTGGCTCTCTTTGGAATGTAAAATTGTTGAGTCACTCATTGCTAGATCCGAACCACTGTCCACCCATTCCCATCAGTGATCCGAGACGCGGGCACCGATACGTGCATCGAATCGAAATACCACGCAATGTCTAAGTGGCTCGCGATTGGATCTGGCGGTTCGTAGCTTCTGACTTTAGTCCATCGTAGGGTGAGACGAAGCATCGTACCATTAGTTTGGAAATAAATGTGAAACATTTTGAGGCAATAAACACTTGACTTTCCTTCACAATATGTTCACTGCAATGGTTTGATGCCACCTGGACAGAAGAATGTATATTTCATCTTTCTTCGTATCTTCATGAATTGAGAATTTTATTTCCTTTTGTTATGTGCGGCATATTGCGGAAAACCACCGAAGTTCCTTACAGAAATGTTGCGGCATTCCCACCATTAGGAACTTCGGCTTCACCAGCCATGTGTGCATGTATGTGTGACACAACAGGAGCATACAAATACCTTTATAAAATGGTACATATTGCAGAACTCGGACTTACAAAACCTGTCCAATGATACAGCGTGGCCCCTAAAACATATACAGCGTTTATTTTCTTTTCACCGCAGAAATGAAACTATATCCATTGCCAAACGCACAGTCTTCGTTCAGTGGTGCGCTTGCAGTCCGGAACCGATTAATGTTTCAGAACTGGCCATCTTATTCGAAAGTAAAAGTTATTTTCAGAAAGTTTCTGTTGGAAAGTAAGTTCCATTACTTTTTCCAGGGATCACCCTTAAAGTTGGCGATTTCCGACTGGAAGAAACTGCCAGCTAACATTGTGTCTTTAGTAAATGTCGACGAATCTAAAAGTGCGTGTGCTCAGTACTGCGTAAATTCATTTGTATGTTTCCCAAGTGTTTTTATTATATTGTATTTTTTGCATGATGTTTGTTCAAATTTTCACTGTTCTGTTTTCTTTGTATACTGTTGAATTTCCCACTCATGTATGCCCCCTTGGGGCGCTTGCGAGGTACAAATAAGTGAAAAGGAAATTAAGCTCGTGCCATACACGTTTATATATTCGTAGGCAGCCATTTTTCTATAAAATGTTTTCTAAAAATCACTTACAAGGTTTGATTCGAATACCGACAAGCGCTGAAACTATGCCATTTGGTACAGACTCGCTTGCGCTAAATTTGGGCGCTAACAGGGAGATCGGCAATGCATAGTTGATTTTGCAGTAAAAGAACACCACATTTTTGGGGGTACCTTGTACAAAAATTGTAAGTGGGCAGTCAGATGTAAAAATGGAACATGTGATGACATCGTTTCCAACAGAACATGTGATGCTTTTTAACATGGTGGCACACTTCCCGTAGCTAGCAGACTAGCAGCAAGCAGCACTTGTTCCATCAAAGTCATGTACGGGACACATGCATGCTATGTGACCTTCTTGGTACAACAAGTTTTGTCCGTACTAAGGAGTTATGGTACATGTTCCGTAATTCAGTCATATGGAACATGTTGTGACAACAAGGTTAGCAGTGATATGTCCCGTACTTAAACGGTCTTTTTCCTAACAGCTAGTGCTGGGCAAAGCTTCTTATGGCATAACGATTTATTACCAGGTAACCCAAGGACTCGCGATACGTACAAAAACACGCAAATGCGCAACCCCCTTGCCCGCTCCTCCTTAAAAATAAAGGAAGATATCAAGGAAATAAAGAAAAACTGGTGAAGCGTGTTCAAACTGTACACAATCTGGATTGAACAAAAAGGAAGGACCATGGAAGGAAAGCCCTCAGCAAAACTCCGCTTCCCAAGGAGCCCTCGACGGTGGCGTCTGAAGGAGGTCTATATTTCACCTCGGTACCGGTCTCGCCCGTGCCTCGTCTCCGGAGCAGCAGTCGGCGTAGAGGAGAGGCCCATCGCCTCGCAGTTCATCCGTCATCTTTACGGGAAGCCTCCCCCTTCCCCCACCCCCCGCAACGTTGAACTTCGGCGTTACCCCGTAAGGAGGAGCGCGGAGCGAAGAAGCCGTAATGTCTCCTTTCGGCGAGAGCCATCCTTCAAAGTAACAATCGCAAGAGCATGCCAGTGGTCGGAGCTCCAGCGTTGCGCTCGAGCGGGGGTCCTATTCGCAACATCCAGAGAAGGCGACGCCACCCAGCAGGGAAGACGTGAAGGAGAGAAGCGGTGTGGCTACACCGCCTATTTCGAGTGCGCAGCGAAGACTGGCGTGGCCTGGCGGACGAAATGACGAAACAGAGGAAAAAGGGGAGCTAATGCGCGCTGCTGGGGTCGTGAATACGGGGTTACAGGAGTGAAAAATGCGGAGGGGAGCATAAAAGGTCCGGCCGAGTTTTTGTGATCTCTTCCGACGGGAGAACACGCCGGCACCACGCAGCTGCGCCATCTGTGAGGTGACCTTGGAACTGCATTGCACTAGAGTGGAGGTTTGGCAGTATTGGCGAGATGAAGAGCACGTACTGTCTATGAGAAGACGTATTTCATAACATTGTCAAAAGTTCTTCAACCCTAAAAAAAAAGATTGATGCGCGAAAAAAAAGAAGGAAATATACGGAAATGCCAACTGTTCCACGGGGACTCAATAGATGGCGCCAGTGTGTCCTCCAGTCGTAAGAGACCACAACACGCTCGGTCGTGTGTGTCATAGCTGCATTGAAATCCTCGTAGTAAATTAGCATAAATAATCTCAAACTTAAGCTTGCCAACGCTGAAGTTTGGGATTATTTGTGCTAATATTTAGCTCGCGACCAATGAGTCATTCACAGTTTGTTAAGAAAGAATTTTTTAAACTTTTTATTATATTGAAAACTGGCCGCCAGATAAAGCTGTATATACGCCAGATAAGGCTGTATATCTGCCAGATAAGGCTGTATATCTGCCACATAAGTCTGTATATACATTAGGACTGTATATATTCCAGATAAGGCTTTATATTCGCCAGATAAGGCTGTATATTCGCCAGATAAGGCTGTATATACTCCAGATAAGGCTGTATAAGACCGTATATAATCATATAATGTTTGATATGGCCAGATATGCCCCAGATATAAGATTTCCATACGGGATCGCGGCTTAAAGGGGCGATGCAACTATTTTTGTACTTTGCGCAAAAACCTATATGAAACACGCGTTCGTTTTTCAGTACACGCAATAGAAGTCACAGAAAAAATTAAAGAAAAACGAGCAGCGTTCGACTCTTCAATTCCCAGCCAAAACAAGTAAGCACGTCATCTGGAGCTCTGTAGTCATAGCCACGCACTGAGGTTGACAAAGCACATGGCTGTGCTGAGTTCCAGACATTGTTATGGTTCGGCTGTTGCTGTCAATAGAGAGTTTTGGTAAGATCGTTCCGATACCTCGATACCCCGATAACGATACTATATATGTAAGCGCAAAGGCGGAGGAAGAGTATCGGGTATCGTTAGCGGTAGAGAGCGGAACGATCGCCGTTTACTAATTTTTAACCCACTTGAAGGAGAGAAAGTTTTAGTAGATCGTTCCGATACCTCCGATAGCCCCGATAACGATACTATGCATGCACAAGGGAGGCGGTGGCGGGGTATCGGGTATCGTTATCGGAGCATCGGGAACGATCTACTAAAACTCTCTATTGCTGCGATTGGACACGGCCTCCCGATGCTTCTCGAGCATCGATATCACGAGCACAAATCGTGCCCAGTGCCAATGTAATGCTCGGGTGAATCTATGAGCCGCATTCACATATCGTTACTGGGGGACACTGCGATCTCCCAGTTGCGTCATCAAGTTGTGCGAGGGAGAGATTGAAAGAAAGTGCTCGCTTTTGTCCTTGAAATGGCACCGCTACAAAGAAGTTTCTTGGTCAGTGGCGTTGAGTGCGAGTGCGCTCGGGTCCCACTA
This sequence comes from Ixodes ricinus, assembly GCA_037355805.1. Lineage (NCBI taxonomy): Eukaryota > Metazoa > Arthropoda > Arachnida > Ixodida > Ixodidae > Ixodes > Ixodes ricinus. Next base: position 36,132 of record JAZHYW010028297.1, on the reverse strand, counting down.
GCGCCTGTAAGCTCGTGTAAAGTGGAAAACATTCCAAGCGAATATCGTTGCGGGGCCCCTTTAAGTGGCCCCGGAAAGTATGCACAGTGTGCCATCCATTGCTTAGGAAAAAGAGAAGCAAGCTACGAACACAAAAAAAGGTGTGAGGTATGGATGACGATGATGATGGTCATCAAGGCAACGGTTATGGCGACATTGTGACGCATGCCTCACGCCATGTTTCTGATACAGGGCTTGAACCCGATCGGACGCGAACGCCGTCCTATTGAACAGATGGGTTCGACTGTCACGTTGAAGAATTGAAAACAAAACATGCAAATCTGAAAGTTTACGTCGCGTTTCGAAGCTACAATCGCAGGGCACGTCCCAGACAACGATTAATAATTAATCGTGTCGTCCGGGGATATTTGACGCGCAACCGATATTTCAACTACAAGGTGCCCCACTCCGTAATAAGCCTCAGCCAGAATGCCGGTAATTCCGCGTCCGTAAAACCAAAGGCAAGCGAAGCTCTTTAAAGGAGCTGTGCAACGATTTTAACGTTGAAAAAATTGGCGTTTTCTACCTTTGACATTGTTCACCTTGTCACGAAGGACAGAAAACACACCTCCTTCCTTCGAAATGTTGCGATTCCGCCGCGTAATCGCGAGGCAAAAATTAGAATATTCCTCGACCTGCAGCCGCGAGCGGCAGCCATGAGAAACACGCGGCATGACGTCAATGGGGAATCTTGTAGAAAGATAGCAAGTTGTGGGAATACCTGCTCGATAAAAGGTAACTTTTCTATAAATCTTGTCGTTCCAACATAAATATAAATGCGTCAAAAACCTGGTATCATCAACAAAACTTTTATTATACGGAGTTTCAATGGCGCCATCTCATAATAGGTCCACAAAACCGTCAGCAGCGGAACAGCCGCCAGAAGCCGGAGGGGAGGGGGACAGGGCCGGACGGGTGATGGCCGGACCCGGATGAGACTTTCCTCCTTTCTGGCTGCGCCCGCCAGCACGTGGTCACGCGGTCGCAAGCGGCTGAGTTCTCGCTGTTCACTGATGGCTCTAAAGAGAGAGCTTCACCGGAACCCCGCGCCGTCCCCATTGACGTCACAGCGCACGTGACTCGGAAGTTAGTGAAGGAAATGAGAGGCGCCAAAAACCTGAATTTTTGTCCATTTTTTAAAATAAAAATTAGGACATGCAGGCAAAAGCGGTTTTTTGTCCTTTACTTCAGAAAGGTCGAGACACCAACTCCCACATTAGTTAAGCGAAGCACTGAAACTGTTGCACAGTTTCTTTAAGCTCTCGGTGACCTGTAGGATAAGAACGCAGGAATAACCTGCAGTCGTCCTGCGTGCAGAGCGAGCCCCCTACCATAGCCTCCTCTATACTCGCAAAGCCTGGCAGTTCGACGACGGAGCCATATAGAGTGCCCGGTCGCAGAATTGGAGCGCGATGATCTGGTAGTACAGAGCATCAAAGAGCCATTTCTCGGGGAACCTGGACGTCAGCGCACAGCTTTTGCAGCGGCGAGGACGCGAAACACACTTGTTCGCTCGGGAGAAGTGTGTTTCGGCGTCTCGCCGCAGCGGGGCGCCAGTCACGTGGCTCTCCTCTCATCCGTTGCCTGCCGCTCCATTTTTTTCCATTTCGGCGGCCGCTTCTCGTGGCGATCTGCCAGGTTTTGTCAGTTCATAGGACGCTTTGACTTCTCGTGAACCTTGAGCGTGCAGGGGCAGCCGAAGCAAGACGGAAAGCAACGTGCGCGTGCTGGAATCGGCGCTTTCGGAAGAGATACCCTGAGCTCTCATTTTTTCAGTAAGTATTCATCTTATTTCATTTTTTTTTCAGGTCCCGAGGGCATTATAGAAAGAAATGAGTTTTAACACAAAAATATATGAGTACATCAAGAAACAATGCAAAAATAAGAGAAATGGCTAAACGAAATTAGTGATCGCAATTTTGAAATTAGCAGCATCGGTTATTGAAACTATGGGCGCGGGAAGGCCAGTCCAACCTTTTGAGGTTTGTGGAAGAAAAGATGCATCAAATGGCAGGTGTTTCAATGGGGGATGCGTACCTTTAAATTCTGATTTGTTCGTGATGATATGTAAGGTTGTTCTATAAACAATGTTTCACGAAGTCTGGGATTAAAGTGATTAAACTTGTGAAAAAAGACATATACGAGATACTTTTTTACGAATAGAGAGGTTAGGTAAGGATAGCGATGATTTCATCGTGGTGACGCTGGGTGTGCGATGATAGTTTGAAGAAATGAAAAGAGCAGATCGATGTTTAATGGTGGGTGATACCGGGGTTTCAAACAAAGGTGGCATATGCCAGTTTAGAGCGAACTAAAGTTTTATATAAAAGTAGCCTAAGAAACGCAAGAGTTCGCGGAAAGTTTCTTTTGAGATAGCCTAGTAATTGATTAGTACTTTTAGTGACATAACCGACATGAATATTCCAGGAGAGGTTATTGGCTGGATGAACGCCGAGATATTTAGAGGAGGAAACAGAGAGCAGAATTAAATGATTGTCATAGTAGGAAGGACAGGTGTTATTTTGACGGGACACTCTCATCGATCACCATTTAGAAGAAACGAATGTTCCATGAGCCAAACTCCACACCAACGAGTGACATTGTTAGTATGAAATAACAGGACGGGAATGTCAGAATCGTCAAGGATTTTTTTTTTAGATTATAAATAACACAATTGTCAGCATACAGGCTTATGAAAGAGGAGACTTACGAAAGATGCTTATGAAAGGGAAGAGTATATACTTTTTTACAACGTGCTTATGACCCGGGCGAAAAAAAACAAAAGCCGAATCATTGGGTTGTGGACGCAAGCGGTGCGTCTGATGTTCCGCCAAAGAGATCTACTGAGCATGCTCCGAGCGGGTACAACTAACGAGTAGACGAAAATTGCAACGTAAAAAAACACGTTTTTTTTGTTCTTTTTTAATGGCGTGTAGGGGGATTGAATTTTCGGTATAGTGCACCCACTCCGGTAATGCGGACTGTAAACAGAGGGATTCGCGCAATCCATCCGCAGACACCGGTGACAACGGACGACACAATCCCTACTCGACCTCTGCCGGGCTTAGGGAAAGAACGCAATCCCGCGTGCACCCGCCGGGTCGATGCTGGGTCCGCTCTGGCACCGTTCATTCCCTAAGCCGACAGCGCTGTGGAGGCTATACGTGCTCGTTGAACCAGACATGCGCCTACCTTTCGTCACGTGATCAAGCTCCCGCGTCCATATCCACGCCCAGAGAGCGGTCGTCAGGTGATGAAAGGGAGGCGGTTGTTTGGTCCTCGGAGAGCGTACCCGACTGTCGTGGCTTCGGGGGAACGAAGCATACCCTGCGCACTTGGCCCATCGGGTTTATTTGCATAGGGGAATCGGCGCGGGCTGGATGTCGCGTAGTCCGCCGCGCTTCAGTGGCGGCGGTTTGTTCTGCGCGATCCTCACCTGCCCGTGTTTGGAGTTTGCAGGATCCGCGTTCGCCACCGGCAGCTTGTTTTGAACCGTCCCGCCGAATTACTCGAGCCCTTTGTTCCTTGCAGAGACGCTATAGTCGCACCGACCGGTGTTGGCGGTAACGCGTTGTAATGAACGGCATTACCGCTAAGGTGTAACTTTTTTCCTGTAACGTAGCAACGTATTGTAACGTACTCGTTACATTTTCAACGCAGTAACGTAATAATGTACTTTCGTTACATACTATGAGCAACGGGTAATCTAGTTACGTTACCCGTTGCGTCTTCCCAAGACTTCAGAAAATTAGACTTCCGTCATTTTTTGTTTTTGAAAGCCAAAAAGTCATGCAAATTCTCGCGTTTCTCGCGTTTTTCTTTGGTCATGAATATATAAGTAAATCCGAAACAAAAAATTACACCATCTTCCCGAGGGGAACCATGGGGTGATGCGGAGCATCGTGTTGGTTCCGAGGAAAAAGTCAGTTGCGTGCTGACGTCGAGAGATGGCGCCACCGACTGCCCTAGCGTCATCCCCTACGCGAGCCTTCGTCGCGGCTCGCGCCAGAGAAACTTGGAACGCTCGCCGCTCGCCGTTTAATTTTTTTTTTCACACTTGAAGGAGAGGAGACTAGAGGAGGAGAGTTGCGCGTGCGCGCGCGGTGTGAGGAGAAGCGATCGCACGCGCAGTGCACGCAGCTGGTAGAGAGAGAGAGCGGAGAGAGTAACGCGCAGCTGTTGGAGAGAGGGAAGGAGGAGAGTTGCGCGTGCGTAGTGTGACTGCGGACTACGACGCCGACACCGCGGGACATAGACCCGATCAAGAGATGCTCCGCATCTAAAAACAATATAATTATGTGAAGCTTCTGCATGAACATAACGTTTCTCGAAATATGGCGCTTATGCATACTTGTAATGGCAAAACACTTGAACCTCTTAATTCAGAGACAAATATAGTAACGTAAGAGTAACGTGCGTTAATTTGTACCGCTAATGCGTTCCTTTCATTTTGAAAAAGAAAGCAAAACATATAGCTTTGTCACGCGTTCATTTTGTTTGCAAGTAACGAGTAAGTGTGTCGTTGATTTTTCTTTTTCTTCTTTTTGGTCTAGAGCATCTCATTATCGACGCGTAGCCAATCAAATTGCGGTATTAGCCAATGGAGAGCATGGAAGAGCCAATCACGATGCGGCAAGACTCGTTAACATAATGAGCCACACCCCGCTTTTCTTGAGCTGTATAAGCCTCGATTGTCACCGCCAACGCTACGAAATTGACAAACAGCAGAGGAATCTCGACCTAACAAGGATGGCGGCGCGCAGAGTGTTTGACAGACGATAGAACAATTTCCCATATGGTCTATTGCGCCCATTCTTCACTAGGAACCGAAATGGCGGCGAGCACCAGAAAATCGGGTAATGAAGTGCCGATGCCCTTAGCCTTTTTTTGTGCTTTTGTTACTCGGGCACCCTTGAGATCGTCTATTAACGGTAATAACTCAATTCACGCTCCCCCCCCCTTCCCGAAATTGTAGTTGTGGGCGACACCAGGGGGCGATGTCGGACGGCGTTTTCAAACACTTATTTCTGTATTCCAACTCGTACACACAAAAACTTTACGTTTTCCTCAAAATATACTGCATAAGGCGCCTAAAATGATCAATAACAGTAACGTCGGGAATCTCCACGCAATGATTTTCACTGGTCAAATTTTAGGAAGGTGGTAAACACCAGAAAATCCCCCCTTTTCCTCTCAGGAAAAAACTATGGCGCACATGTATTTCTATCGCTGCGAGTTTACGATGATGCATTGCCATTTAGAATTGGTCCTTTTTATTGACCAAGGCCAAACAATATGCCTTCAAAAAACAAGCTTCTACAAAGAGCGAGTGAGTGATCCTTTATGAATTACCATTTAACACAGGGTACGGGCTCCTAGTTCTTTCCTTACGACCACAGCGAGGAGTCCTGGGCTGCACAAACAGAAACAGCATTACCGCTTTTTTTTCTACTTCTTCTTACTTGTGCACACTGCAGTGCGTTTCGGTTTATGAATCTAAATCGGTAGTTGGAAGTTCTAATTTGCTAGACAAATTGATGAATAATAATGCCCCCTCACTGGCAAAAAAAAAAAAAAGAAAAGAGGCTTTTTTTGTTGTTGTTGTTGTTGGTTTTGAGATCGACGGTCTTTGATATACACCAACTCATGTTTACAAACAAACCGGAGCGCCCCTAGCGGACGCCAGCGGCGCCGCGCATGCGCGATGGGGGTGTGGGCAACAAGCTCGCCGTCGCCCATAAACACACCTTTGAAATGCGATGTTGTCGGCGTCAGTGTGAGTCCCCCTGCCCTTTTTCGCGGTCGAATTGTTGGTTCCACGTCTTCCTGGCGATGTCTTACTATCTTGAGCGGCGTCATCGAAATTACCAAGGCTCGTTACACCGCAAAACTTCACGTGAATAATGTGACATGTGGCGATTCATTCCGCGAGGACGCCGCAGAATGTACGCTAAAGCCTGATTCACATGATGAGATTTCGCTCAGAATTTTCAGTCGCGACGCCACTCGGGCTGCAAAAGCGTGAACCGTAGCTGAGATGGTCGACGTCGATACTGAAAATCGCAAGCAGAATCGGACCAACTGAATTAGGCATAACAAGTCGGTGATGGTCACTGGTAACAACGATCAACATCTCCCTGTAACTACTGTTTACATCGAGCCTGCTTATCAACCTTCAAACTTAAACCTTATGAGGCCTGCACTTACTTCTTATCGCAGTTACCCGGCCAACATTTGGTCTACGGACCGGCGTCGTCTAAGAGACCAGACGACAAGCAGAAACGTTTGAAAGAGCAGACGACAGTTCGAACAATCAGGCGGCCGTTTGAACTTGAAGACGCACTGAACGTAGTCCGCAGGTGGTCCGCACAACTTGACGGTTTTCTGGCGTTCATGTTGGAACAAAACAAATAAATCAGATCACCACAAGTATCCGTGAATTCAACCCAAAGTGCTTCCCGCCCAAGCAATCGTTGTCCGACGGCGTCTGCTTTTACCCTTTCACGGCACATATCCAGATTCTCGGACGAACCGAGCACGTGAAAACTGACCTTCAAACCTTTCTCGACACTTTTGGTACAGCCCCATGCAGTCGCGGCGTTTAGACAAGAAGGCAGGTTTTTGTCTGGTTCCTTTCAAAACAACGCAGGAATACAAGACTGACATGGGGACTTCTGCCCACAGCCCCAGACCGGAAGTGCGACCGACGCGCCACCACCGCGCCGTGACGTCACAGAGATGAGTTCGTGTATATTGATCGACTTTGTCATTGGTAGAACTAGCTTGAAGGTCAATATTTGTTGCTCCGAGCGGATCTGACTTCGCTATGCTTTCAGATACTTTCGTAAATGCATATGCATAATGAGTTAAAAAAAAAAAAAAAAACGCAGGATGGAGGCGCGTTTACTACGCGTGATTGGTTTCTAGTCGGTGATACCAAACGCTCAAAGGCGAGGAGCGCTGTGATGATGCTCTTTTGCCGCTGCTTGATTGCCTCTCTAGAGCCACTAAATATACGCTTAGAGTATCGCCACTTCGTTCCCTCAACCTGCTATACTTCGTCTCACCCTATGATGGAGTAAAGGCAGAAGCTACGAACCGCCAGATCCAATCGCCAGATCCAGCACGTTTTGGTGCCCGCGTCTCGGATCACTGATGGGAATGGGCCAACAGTGGTTCGGATCGAGCAATGAGTGACTCAACAATTTTACATTGGAAAGAAAGCCAGGACGTACTGGCTCTTTGCAGTGTCGAAGCTATGAAAATGAGGCAGCGTTTTTGGATTCGGAGCGTTATTCGTCCAAACCTAATCAATGCTAAGCGTGTCATAGTTTAGCGTGGAACGTGATTGTACCTGGCGGACCGTGGGTTTGGCCTTTAGTTCATCGTAGGATGAGACGAAGTATAGTGGGCTTCGCCATCTTGGTGCTTAGTACAGAGCCGACACAACTCTCAATCGTCACGTCAAAAAACACACAGACAAAAGAAAAACGACGTCTTTTAGTTTTTGAGATATGCGTTATGGGAAGCTGAGGTAATATTGTTTTGTTCTGTCGCAAACTTTTTTTTAAACATTTCTGGAGGACGCATAAAGTGTTTCCTGCATTTTCGGATAAATGCTTCGGATAACTGGCAACCATGATTTTAAGCACCAAGATGGCGGAAGTGTCGTCACTTTGAAGCGTAGCTAATTTAGTGGCTCTAATTGACTCCATCGGATTGTAGGTATGCGGAGAGCAAGTCGTCTGCTTTTTACACAGGAGTTGTGGTGACTTCAGAACGACGCCCAGCTCTGATTGGCTTTGGTTGAAAGGAGAGTGAGTTAGACCTGGACGTTAGATGCCTCAAGGTGTACGCGCTATTTATTTATTTTTTATTCAGTTTGTAAGTGATTGGCGTTCTGACATCATCGCCACCCCGGTGCAAGAAGCAGACGAACTTGCGCTCCGTATAGTGTCAGCCGAACCTCGGACTTAAAATGGAACGGAACATAACCACCGTGATCTACGAGGCTTGGCGTATGAGGCTGCCGGAAATGCGTCTAAATCCTAAAATAAATTCTGCGATGTGACATCGATAAAACGAAGAAAAAGAAAAACGAAAAGCAATATCCCACCGGTCCCCAAATGTGAGAGAGCCCGTCGGAAAACGACAAGGCTACGAGGGCCGTCGAGAAACAGACAGACCGGAAAAGCTTCCATTTAGTGGACGCTCCGGGAGGTCGTCCGCGTGTGTATAGACACGCATGCGCAGCATGGAGTCTCCTCTTCACCGTCCTCCAGTTGTACTTCTCAGATGGGGAGCCTGGAGAGAACGCGGACGGCATCCCCCGGCTTCCGCCTCTCTGCACACGCGAGCTGGACGACGCGACCGACGTCGGCGCTGCCCCTCCCTTGCTAATGGACTCCTCACCTGTCTCTTGTGTATAGCTTGCGTGCCGTCGGCCCGTGTCCCGCTGTGTGTGTGTTTGTGAGTGCGTGTGCAGGCCTCCCAGATTCGTATATACTTTGCTTTTCGAATGACCTATAGATCTGCTTAGCTTTTATTCGCTCTATTTTGTTCGGGAGTGGCAATTGGCAGTCGGGAACTTTGGTCTTCGGGTAAAGGCTCCTTAACAAGACGAGAAGAAAACGGTTCTTGCGAAAAAAGGAAAGCATAAAGAGTACGAAACAGGGACGAAGTATATCTATAACACCATGCTCGTTACGAATATAGGCCGACATTTTGTTTACGAACAAGTCAGCGTTGGCCGACACCTGTTGTGGAGACAGCGCGTGCGCGGAAGGAGGCAGCGCCACCTTGGCTGCGTAACGTCAGAGCCGCAAGTTGGTGTATAGAGGAAAAAACAAATTCAAAAGAAAAAAAAAAAACAACAACAACAACAAAGGGGTTAACCGGGCTGTTAAAATAGAACTATTGAGGGAGCTTTCTCCAGTTTATCATCATCATCCTCCTCCACAGAGCTCCGTGTTCGCCCCATACAAGGCCCGTGGACTGGATTCTTTACGACATCTTCGTCGATCGCGCGCGAGACACAGTTTAGACGTGAGCTCTTGGTTCGGACCTGCGTTCAACCCTCCCGGTGTCACATCACCTGAGTGTATCGCGTGACTATCACATAACGTGATGGCGCCCCGTGACGTAACGATTGACCTTTACGATGTCAGGTCATGGTGTCACGCGACGTGATGACGACACGTGACCTAATGATTGACATTACAATATAACGTCGCGTGGTGTCACACGACGTGACGATGTCACTTGACGTAATGATCGACATTACAATGCCACTGCAGGCTGTGATACATTCGTCGCAATATCACTCGACGCCATGGTGTTACGTGACGTCACAACGTAACGTGATGCCAGTGTCACGTGACCTGACCTAACAATGTTTCCCGCTGAATTTAGAGGGAACGTTTCTCCGCTACAAACTCCGATAGAAAGTGCTACGCCGTTCAAAAACCCCAATCATCTGCTATCGCCCTTTCACTGCATTTGACGAAATGGCTGAGCCAGGCGAATTTCGTTAAAGTTGAAGCCCAGATAAAAAAAAGGGTTTCGATACAATATTTCTGCACCAACGATTTCTAAGCCGGAGAGCAAAAGTCGACGTCGTAGATATGCTTGGCTCGCATTGATCTCGCTCTGCAGCGCCTCGTCACTTCATTACGCATGCGCGAATAGAGGGGAATTCCGGCCGAACAGGTTTTATATTTTTTGAAACGCGCGTGCATATTTATTATTATTATTATTTCTTTTCTTTTTAGCTAGCGTGAAGAGAATAGACGGTTCTTGATGCATTCGCTATTTAAATGAGCGCGGAGAACAGCACTTTACTTCAGTTCCCTCAGGTGGCTTACTATAGCGTATACCTCCCGCGGAATGTGGTAAGAGAATTACCATCGAAGGCTACTATACGGACTCCCGTTTTCAACTCACAATGCAGCGCAGCGGACACCGCGAGCTCTTCTAGCCAATCCAGTGCCACGGGAGCATCACGTGATCTACTGCTACGTGCGGCTGTGCGTACAGTCACATGACAGGCGCACGGCGACTGGATTTGCTGGGATTGCTTTGTAGCGTCCGCTCCGGTCCAATCGTAAGGTGAAACAGACTGTAGGGAACCCCGAGTTCGTTAATTATTGTTCTGCGTTAAGTTATGCTGACCTAGATTGTTCTTCCCATATGCCTCGGTTTGCTCGTGGAGCTTCTGTCTGCTAGGAAAATGCGCGGAGATAGCAGGTGGCTTCTTCTCGAAAGTCTCGGGCCATTAACGTAGAACGCTAATTGTTCCTAATTAGGTCTGCGGTACAATTCGCGTTTCTTTGCGATTTGGTTAGATTGCACGAATCTGATCCACCGTTAAAGCACAAAACAATACTCTGTGTAACCATTTTTTTTTCTTCTTAAAATAATTTTTTTTTTTTAAGAAGCAAGCGCCGTTTCAATTTTTAGATGAAGGGCCGCCCAACATGCCTCTGCACGTTCGAACGCATTGGCAGCATCACGCTGTTCTCGACACACACTATGTTTCATAAGTTATCGGTGATTATAGTCTCGCTTATTTATCGTGGAAGGCGTTTAGCCAATCTTCGTGACATCGAATAAACGCACTCACAGTTGACGAAGTTGAAGCGATTTGAGAACGTGTTAAGGAGGCGCTTTAGTTGTTTGTTTGGTTATTTAATTACAGACACGGCTGCCTTCTCGTGGCAGGTGTCGTACTGTTAAAATTACTTCAATTGAAACATACACTCTAAAAAGCGCCCGTGCATCTAATTTCGCACAACACTCAAAGAGCCAATCACTGCAACCTACGGAGGCAGCTCAGCGAATGACGATGCCGAAACATATCTTTAGACCAAAAAACGCAGTCTGAGTTGTGACATGAAAGCAATGGAAAAGGTCAAGCTTGCATTGCTGAATGTCACAACTCAGACTGCGTTTTTTGGTCTAAACATATGTTTCGGCACCGTCATTCGCTGAGCTGCCTCCGTAAGTTCCGCTGATTGGTTCTCCGAGTGTCGTACTGGAAAGGAGACAAACGGGCTTTTTTAGAGTGTACCAAAGTGCAATATTACACACTTGTCGAAGCAGTAAGGAAAACAATCGGCGGCGACCTTTATTTCCAAAGTCCTAGAAAGCATCGGAGGCAGTAAAGATTGTTGAAAATGGTTAAGAAGATATTAAACGACACGCGGCGCTATAGTGTCAAGATGGGGTGTCACGTTGCACCGTGACGTGACTCTACCCGAAAGTGATGCGACCTTGTCACGTGCCACGGGGTATGCGTAGAGATAAACGCACGGGTGGTCATAAAGCTATAAAGCATTTCGTGATTTAATGGCGACGTTAAGAAAATCGCCATCAAGGAATGTCGTTTACATTTTATGTACGCTTATGAACTCCAATATTTTATGGGCTAATGCCACAGGTTTTGTTGACTGCCATATCACGTATAAATAAGGAGCGATAGATTATTACGAAAATACGCAGAGTCTCCCATCGTCTCTCTAATGCACTACGGCAATCCAAAATTCTGTTGCTTGTATGTTTGGACAGCCTTGATTGTAGTACGCCTCAGCGGTTGACTTGTCTCTTAGCTGTAGATGAGAATTTTAGCCAATGCAGTCGATGTACGGCACGGGACGGAGTACGCAGAAACAGGAGTGTCTCGCGTTTATTTGGCATTTTGCTATTGAAGTACGGAAAGCAGGACGATAGCGTAGCAGTGTGCGTATTCGATTATTGATGTTTTCGGCTCTGTTTCCTTTTCGTTATGAACCTACAGTGGCAAGAGAGAAAGAATTGAGCCACATCCAGGACGTGTGGAGCTAACGATTCAGCCAATGTGTACATCGGAACGGCCCCATAGTTTCGCACGCCGCGAGTTGCAATTTTGAATTGAAGAGATGACTTGCAGGGTTTTCCGGAAAGGCCTATTTGGCACAGAACTTACAATTGCTGCGCGTCCGCAACTGCGGCGTGGCTTGGCTTAGGACTCGAGAAAGCTGGTATCACGTTTGAGAGAAAAAAGAAGAAGAAAAAGAAATTACACTCAGTCGCTGAAAGGTTTTTTAAACAAATAAAAAAAGATGAAAAGACACCTCGCAAAACACGAGACAGAAACAGAAACCAAAGGTCGGCAGTTGTACCCGACATTTACAACATATCCCATAAGCTAAAGAAGATTGGTAACCGAGCAAATATTAATGTTGTCTTTTCGGCTCCCCAAAAGCTTTTAGGTTTATGTAAAGAAAAGTTAACGCTACACCAAAAACCCAATACAGGCTGCACAAAAAAAAAGCCCATAGAACTCCTTACATTTTTTACTCGAGAAGAAGTGGTTTATTCCTTCCCCTTTCATGTGGCGAACTTTACATAGGTCAAACAGGAAGATGTGCTAACAATCGATTAAGAGAACAGAACAACGAAATCCCAATGGCCGAATCAGGACTGCTAGGAATTCATTGCCTTGACTGCGGATGCTCAGCCAACTTCAAAGACTGCTCTGTAATCAGCAAGAATCAACACCCACTCCCAAGAGAAATCATCGAAGCAGCACGTATCGCGAAGCGGAGAAACACATGTGTTAGCAATCCTTCTATATCAGACTTTGAAATGGATTAGAAGAGGCCAAATACCACGCAGAATAAGAGTCGTCTTACCTAGGAGCAGAAAGAAAACAACGAAGTGTGATATTAATTTTTTCTTTTTCGTTTAATTTTTTTGTTAATTTTTTGTCGGTGTAAAGGAAGAAGACAACAATACAGACCAGAGTTGATAGTCAGCGGGACCTGAGCGATTCCCTTTTGACGGTGTGCGCGTGGTCTGAGTGTATGAGTTATCCTTGGCGCTGTTACCTTTAAGTCATGAACAGCCAACTCGCCCAAACCCCACGAGAAAATAGTTTTTTTTTATTGGTTCACTCTTGAAAAGATTTAAAGCAAATAAACGAAGCAGAAAAAAAGAAACACTAAAATCATCAGCTGCCGTTGAAGATGAAATACAGTTTCGTCACCGGTCGTTTTCCATTTTCGTTTTTAGATTTTATACGGACTCTTCAAAAAGTTTGTTGCGAGGGGAGCTAGAGAAAGACTAAGACATAAAAATTGTTCCAAATTTTAATTAGGTGCTTGTTCGGGCAGTGTTCGTTCTTAGTTTTACGTTTAACCTTGATTCGTAGATCTAAAACGCCAAACCTTCAATTGTTTTTTTGTTTTGTTTTGTTTTTTAACAACAGTACGTTTTCGAGCTTCGAGGCTGTAATTTCAGCGTCAAGCTATTTTTGTTCGTGTCTTCTTTTCTTTTTCCCTTGACGCGAACAAATCGTGTCGGCAATTTTCCAGCTGTCAAAATGAATGAAAATTTCCTCTGTTCTTAATTTTCTTTTTTTCCAGATGCAGCAGTCATGAGCAGAATAAGTTGCGTTATTCTTTATTCTCTCGAAACAACGTTTTTTTTTTTTTTTTGGCAGGACGTAATGCTCCGTGTGGAGTATGAAATTTTTATACGCAAAGACAGCAAACGCGAAACATAAAAAAAAAGCGAATCTTTGCAGCGCTTTACGCGATTATTCGGAATCTTATACTTTCACTAACGTCTTCAGCAAATACAAAAACCTACTTTATGAAAACATTTCTAATCATCTATCCCCCCCCCCTCCCTAGAGTACGTGTTGCACGTCTCGCGCAGGTTAGCTAATAAGCAATCAGCCATAATTAAAATTTGTCTCAATCAAAATAAGCATTTGACCAATATAACTTGCCTCTCCTACGCTGAGAAATTGCATCGAGGGAGAATGTTACATTCGTCTGACTGTAGTAAAACTGACAACTTGAGAGGTGTTGGGCGTGACTTAATATGTTAACGAGTCTCACCGATCGTGATTCGCTGTTCGTCGTTCTTATCAGGAATTACAACAAAAAGCTCTGAAAAACAACCGCAATCTGAAGAAAAAACAAGAAGAATGTCTTCTCACTTAACGCATACATTTTCCCTTGCACTTTGGTGCAGTTTCAGATAGTCTTCAGAAATTCCTCAAAGTGTTTTTTTTATTTTTTTAAGTACGTCCTTTTAGATTCTACTGTATGTTTCCGCACAAGGTTAAACGAGTTCTCAACGTATCTAAAAAAAAAAAATCAGTCTCAACTTTTGCTAATGTAAGCGTTACGCGAAGTGCAGAACATTTCTCCATGCTTCGAGGAGCATACGCGATGCGAGTTTTTGCAAGTTTCCGGGGTTTTTTTCCTACTAATTTACTACAGTTGTTTCTATTATTTTTCTATTTCTTTTCTATCCGCCTTTGTTGACATTCTCGCGGTGCAGCCACTCGTTCTACTTGCGCACACATCGCTGGCCTACCGCTGCATTCCAGCTCTCCTCCTCTGAGAAACAACTCCTTCCGCGGCGAGCGGTCCCCGGAGAAGTCTCTGAAGCATGGAGAGCGTTTGCAATTTGCTGCGCGGATGCATCCTCCTGTGTATGTTGGTTGCGCGTGCGAATGCGCGCATTGCCGCCTAGAGAGGAAAGGGGAGGCTGACCAAATCTCGCGGACGATTGCAGACGACGGACGCTAATTCACTACCTCTTCACAGCTCGTATACCGCAAACGCTGCTCACAAACCACGTGAGTCCGATCGAACAGTTGGAAACACTCTCAGATCCGAGCAACTTGTAAGGCACTGTCACGATGCTCATACATCGTACGAGAGACGTTCTCTCCGGAGTTCTCTGCGGAGTTCTCTGCCGACGCGACGGCAGAATCGTCTGCGGACACACCTCACCTATGTTGGAAGCCGTATATGTTCACTTCATTCATACGTATATGCTTGGAACTTGTCTGCAGAGAGTGTATGTATGACCTATGTGTGTGAGGACCGTCGTACGAGGAAAAAGCACGCCTCAGACTGTCTGAGCAGCGAGAAGTCGCAACAGAACCGACTTCTGTTCAGCCGCGACGAGTCGATGAACAGCCGGTAGTCTTCCTGTTCACCTCCGGTTGAACCGAAGTAGAGGTCGCGAGCGCGCTACACCAATCAGGCGTCTCGAACGCGCAGGCGGCAGCCTTCAACCGAAGTTAACCAATCAGGGCGGAGAGTGAGACTCGCGGAACTTGCAGTCATCAGCCGGATCGAACCAATCAAAAAGGTGGTGCCGGGAAAGATACCCAAGACATATCATATTTACTTACGTGAACGGCCATGGATGCTTCGTATTCGGTTCATCTTGAGTGATCGTTGGACCAGCCTACGCTTACCTTTTGTCACGTGATCACCCTCCCGCCTCTACCCACGCGCAGAGAGCGTGGTCAGGTGATCGGAAGGGAAGCGGCTGATTGGTTGGGAGAGCACGTAGCTGCTTCCACCGCACTATCAGCTTAGAGGATGAAACGGAGTGCAGTAATAGGGAGTGTGGGGAGTCAGCTGGCATCGCCTTCGCTGCAACGGGATACCTCATTACGAGTCCCACGGAATGGATATTGTTAACCTCGTGATCTCTTCTGTGTCTAAGAGGTTGATCATTTATTTATTTTTATATTTTTTTTCTCGTTATGGTGGTAATGTTGTAGTTGCGGAAGTTGCTCAGCCGTGTCTGACAGCTCGATCGTTATCGGCACACCTGGCGCCAAGAAAAAAGAAAACACGAGCTGGTTCTTTTTCTTTTTTGCTTGCTCGCGAGATGTTTTTGTAAGGTGATACGGGGTTGTTGCGGTTCAAAAATTGATTTTCGGTCGCGGTAAACCGCTGCTTCGGAGCGAAACAAGACCGGAAACAAGCGAAGGTTGAAGTTCACGTTTTCCTTTTCAGTTAGATTTTTTTTTTGTTATTGAAAAACGCCATGACGGTTGGAAATAATAGAAGGCCGGTTAACAATACTTCGATCTGTTTGGGTGTTAAGTTTCGTGTGAAATATGACACGACCTATATTAGGATAGGGCCAGCTTGAACTCGGGAGACGAGAAAACGTAAAAAACCGAGATAGAAGAAAGAGACAGGAGATAGAGACACTGCTGGACTACCAACTATGGATTTAATGCGTCTTCCTCTTCTTGAACCTTCACTGCGTGCTTCTTCTTTTCTGCTCATCCGTAAAAGCTCATACAATCTAAGGATGAAATAAAATGAAATGAAGTTAAATGAAATGAGAGCCACATGCATTCCACATACAACCCAGATTGACATCTCCAGCAGTGCGTGACACACCTCTAATACTGTTTTTCTTTTGAGGTGAGCTTTAGCAGGACGTGGCACACCGCAAGTACTGTTTTTCTTTTGTGGTGAGCTTGATGGATGGCACGCTGACGCATGTCTCTTCGTTTTCTTCGATGGCCATGGTCTCCAGCATCTCTCGTGCATACGGGTTTTTGTTTGTTCCGAGGATGGTAAGGCTGTTGAACGCTGCGCTGCATTTACAGCTGCGGCAATGAGCTGGTAGATGGCCCGCTGTAGTTCCCTTGAGAGATGCTGCGTGCTCACGTGTCCTATCATTAATACACCTGCCAGTCTGGCCTATGTAGCATTTGCCACATGATAGGGGATGTTATAAACAACCCCCGTTTGACACAGGGCATATTGTGTCCTATGAGAGATGTTGCACATTTTCTTTTCGTTGGTGTGGCGGTTGACTTTGCGGCACATGGAGTACGCTTTGTTTGGTGCAGAGCACTACGACCTTAATGCCCTGCCTTGCGGCTATCTTCTTTAATTTATGAGTAATCCCATGGATGTAGGGTATCACCGAGATCTGTTTTTGAGTTTCTGTAGACTCTCTTCCGTCTGTATCAGCTGATTTGTGCTTTAGTTTAGTGCAGATCTTTTCACACCTAAACCAGGAGACCGATCGGATACCCAGAATTACGCAGTCTGGAAATTTGCTTGTTGAAACTTTGCCCAATATTATGATTGCAGGATTTGGTTAAGGCCGATACAAGAGCAGTATTCGCAACACCTCGTTTTACTGTTTTTGAATGCAATTCATAATATTGGGCAAAGTTTCAACAAGCAAATTTCCAGACTGCGTAATTCTGTATCCGATCGGTCTCCTGATTTGTATGCTGAAAAGATCTGCGCTAAACTAAAGCACAAATCGGCTGATACAGACGGAAGAAGTCTACAAAAACTCAAAAACAGATCTCAGTGATACCCTACATCCAGTGGGATTACTCATAGAATTAAAGAAGATAGCCGCAAAGGCAGAACGTTAAGGTCGTGTTGCTCTGCACCAAACAAATGCGTAATGCTACATGTGCCGCTGGCAGGTGATACCTGCACAGCACACATCGGAAAGATAAGATCGTGTATCACTACTGCATGGGCACGCTAAAGACCCCAGTGTCTAGCGGCTGTACCGCACTGGCTAAATTGCTCATCTACAGCGAGTGACTCGTCGCAAATGTTAAATGGCTGACCAACTACGCGCTGTATAATATCTAACCCAATTTTTTGATAGGACACGTGAGCACGCAGCATCTCTCAAGGGAACTACAGCGGGCCATCTACCAGCTCATTGCCGCAGCTGTAAATGCAGCGCAGCGTTCAACAGCCTTACCATCCTCGGAACAAACAAAAACCCGTATGCACGAGAGATGCTGGAGACCATGGCCATCGAAGAAAACGAAGAAGACATGCGTCAGCGTGCCATCCATCAAGCTCACCACAAAGAAAAACAGTACGTTACGGTGTGCCACGTCACTAGCTAAAGCTCACCTCAAAAGAAAACAGGTATGTAGAGGTGTGTCACGCAACTGCATGGCAGATTGTCAATCTGGATTGTATGGCTGGAATGAGCGATGTAGAGCATCTCATTAAATCATAGTTAATGTCTCATTTCTATCTTTACTTTCATCTCGTTTACGATTGTATGGCTGCTTTAAGGATAGTAGCAGAACAGACAGCAAGCACGCCAGTGACAGGTTCAAGACCAGAGGAAGAAGCGATAATAAATCCATAGTTGGCAGTCCGGAAGCGAGTGTGCTCATATTTCTGTCTCTTTCGGATTCTATGCATCGGTTTTCTTGGAGCTGTTTTCTGCGTCTCAACCAAGTTCAAGCTGGCTCTATCCATGAGTATCGCACCAACGTAGCCCCCACTTGTCATGGCGTCGGTGACAACAAATATTATATATCCATGGAAAGAACAGACACCTGGAAGGAACTGTTTATGTTTATTCTAATGGGATACATTCTAAATTTTGTATTGTTCTTCGAATTGCCTTTTTCAAAGAAATTCTTTAGATAATTTTTATAATGGTGATACTAACTCTTAACGTTACTCAGAGACAAATCAACCAATCAACCCCTAAAATTAGTTTGACGAAGCAGAGTACAACAATCAAAAAGAAGAGTTATTTGAAATCAATGGAAGGATTTCAGATTGTAGTTGTAGTATGCAATAAATAATAAATAACGTGTACTGTGCAAGTTAGCTCTGTTAAATGTAGTACCCCAAGAAGATGCAGTCGATTATTTAAGCATTGCCTCTGGTTTTCTTTCCGTAAAACTTTTGTTTGTAGATCAAGTGATTAGAAAAAATAATTCACGCTACGTGTTGATCTTAAACGGTTCACTCAAAAACGATCGAGTTATACGAGGCAAGGCAAATTAAATGGTTGTTTAGCTCTCCACAATAACCTTGACTGATTGTTTTGTGATCGGACACCGGGTTGGTGCTTCTATTGACTCGGCGTATATGATAATGATCCAGTTTTTCAAGTTTATTATGCAGAGCTATATGCTACACTAGCCTCAGTTTCACATCTCTCAAACTTGCTCATTTCCTTTCGTTAACGATCTTTTTTAGTAACACCTCTCCCTTACAATCGCAACCAGGATCTAACTTCAAATTTACATGGGATGCCAATTATTGTCGTCCGAGAGAAAAAAAGAAAAAGAAAACTTCTAGGGGTGTTTTAGAGCGCAGCTCTTGACGCCCGTTTCCGGCTTGAGCGGCGTCGGCGTCGCCGTCGGCGTAACCGCGCGGTGCATTATGGGACGCGTGACGTCACTGATGACGTCATCAGTGACGTCACTGATGACGTCATCGGCATCGCCATCGTCACTGATGACGTCGTCAGTGACGTCACTGATGACGTCATCGGCTTCCGCATCGTCATCGTCACTGAAGATGCCATCAGTGACGTCACTGATGACGTCATCCGCATCGTAATCGTTATCATCACTGATGACGTCATCAGTGACGTCACTGATAACGTCATCAGTGACGTCACTGATGACGTCATCGGCATCGTCATCGTCACTGATGACGTCACGTGATCCCCCATCATCGCCATCGTCACGTCACGTGATCCCCCAGGTCACGTGATTCCCCCCCGAGGTCACGTGAGCCCCAGGTCGTGATCCCTCCGAGGTTATGTGACCCCCCGAGGCATACCCTTCCCTCCTCCTCAAGAGCTGCGCTCTAATTCGGCGTTACAGAAAGTTGTAAACGGCTTTCACTTTAAAAAAATAATATGCTTACCACTTTAGAATGTATACGATGGTCTCTTTAGTAATTTACAAAGCCGACCTTAATAGCATTAAAAAAACTATTACGCGCGTGATCTCGACATCGTAGGCTCTACTTTTTACATCGTCTGCATGCGTGTTCTTGTGGTCTTTAATTTAAATAAATTGCAATATGGTCTTTTTTGTTTTTTTAACCTTTCTATACATAACTCACGAGAACGAGCTGTGGACTTTGTGTTGTTAGGGTTGTAATATTAACCGTCTCTTATGTAGGCTCCAGCCAGACATAGGTATAGGGAGATATAAAAAAAATTACTTGAAGACCTTGTTGAAACACTTTCGTGCATCGAACGCTTTTAGCTGCCCTTACTTCCCATAGAAGCTCACACGCGAAGCTATGGGCCCGAGACGCTCCCCTTTCCGTGGGCGGCTTGTGAACTGCATCGGCGGCTATAGCATTATTAATGAGAGCCCAGGAAGCTTGGTGCCGAGATCGTGATGAGGCAGGCGCTGATTGGATCGATGTAACCGCGCCGATCTTGATCGCGCGAGCGGCGCCGGAGATGACTTCATCAAGTCAGCCATGATGAACAACTCGATTAGGCGATAGCGGCGGCGCCCACCAGCGGTCTTCGAAAGAGAGATGCTCTGCAGCGATGCCTGTTTCGATAAGGACGCCGATCTGTGATCGTGTTCCTGGGCCTGCTGCTTGCGCCCGTGAGCTGAGTGGAGCGGCCATGCTCCTCTGCGGCGCCGATCTAGCACCCAAACCTTTTTTGTGCAATGTACCTCGGAAAGGTAGACACCTTCGGCGTGTGTTTTAATCGATGCGTGACATCGTAATTGCTAGCAGAGTGAGAAGGGATTATTTCTTTATTTATGTGGGTAGTGAAGTTATACTGACTGCTATTCATCTCAAAAGCCGCAGTAAAAAGAAAAAAAAAGTCCGGCTTTTTGCGGAGCGTTACCTATTTACTGCTTTATGTGATGAAGTAAGGTGTGAATTTAAACTAGTAGGTAAGTAAGTAAATGAGTGAGTTTTAAACTAACTTAGCGTGATTTTAGTAGGTAAGCAAGTAAGTGAGTGAATTTGAAACTAGCTTAGCGTTACTTTATCAAGACGTTCACGTTTCAAACGTTTAAGAAAAGAACAAAAACTTGCGTTTAAGTTTTCGAGAGCAAAATCTTGCTAAGAACTACTTTTTGCAGCGCATGAATAATGTGCAAGACTTTCTTTTCTTGATGTGACAACGAGTTATAGGGCCCTCGAACAACACCACTTAGAATAATCAAAGCGAACAGATCGCACTGCTTCCACGTAATGTAATCGGACTATATGCGGAGTGCTAGGTCGTCTGCTTCATGCGCAGGGATTGCGGTGTTGTCAGAAAGCCGAGCTCCGATTGGCTCCGATTGGAAGGGTAGTGGGTAGACCTCTAGGTAGCTAGCTTTGAGGTCTACCCACTATCCTTCAATCAGAGCCAATCAGAACTCGGTGTTCTGACGTCATTACGAACAAAAGAAGCAGACGAACTTGCGCTCCAGGATGGCGATTCTGCAATTGTGTCCGAGTCGGACACCGCGCCCTTCAACTTGCTGATTGGACAGGCCTTCGCTCGTCCAAGCTTGCTCCGATTGGACACCGAGCGCCCTTCAACTTGCTGATTGGACACCGAGCGCCCTTCAACTTGCTGATTGATGTAGCGCCCTTCAACTTGCTGATTGGACGCCGGGCGCGCCCTTCTGCGCTTGCTGATTGGACGCCGGCGCCTTCAACTTGCTGATTGGACGCCTAGCGCCCTTCAACTTGCTGATTGGACGCCGAGCGCCCTTCAACGCTTTGGTTGGACGCCTAGCGCCCTTCAACTTGCTGATTGGACGCCGAGCGCCCTCCAACTTGCTGATTGGACGCCGAGCGCCTTAACTGCTGATTGACACCGAGCGCGTCAACTGCTGATTGGACGCCTAGTGCCATCCAACTTGCTGATTGGACGGCGAGCGCCCTCAACTCGCTGATTGGACACCGAGCGCCTTCAACTTGCTGATTGGTACGCCGAGCGCCCTCCAACTTGCTGATTGGACGTCGAGCGCCCTCAACTGCTGATTGGACGCCGAGCGCCTCAACTTGCTGATTGACGCCGAGCGCCCTCCAACTGCGGTTGGACGCCAGCGCCCTAACTTGCTGATTGGACGCCGAGCGCCCTCAACTTGCTGATTGACACGCGGCCCTGCCGAACGCGACGCAGAACTCGTTTTCATCTGGCAATCGCCGGATCTCAGTTTGATGACGTTGAGCAAACGGGTAGGTACATTAAAGTTGACTAAGGAATATCGTGGCAAATATTTTGGCGTCACCTTGCCGGACTTTATGAAGACAGCGCCACAGAGATTTCGGAAATATCTTGGGCCATCAAAACAGAACATAGATTGCATTGTAGAGAACGGTGTTGTCATCTCGGATCGTAGAGCAATAGCCCAGAGGTACAATGAATATTTCAGTTCTGTGTTTATCGATTCCTGCAATGGTTCTGTGGATTTGGAGGACGACGAAGGCGTACTTGCGTCTATGCCAGACGTTGATATTTCAGAGGCCCGTGTCCTTTCACTCTTGTTAAATATTAACACAAAGAAAAGCCGCTGAACCAGACAAGATTTCTAATGAATTTCTTAAGCAATATGCGGAATGGGTCGCCAAATACTGAACAATTATATTAAAAGCATTACTCAGTCAACACAGCGTCCCTTCGGATTGGCTTTGTGCAAAAGTTATTTCAGCCCACAAATCCGGAGACAAACAAAATGTAGCCAATTATCGTCCCATTTCATTGACATGCACGAGCTGCAAAATGTTTGAACACATACCATCTAAAAGTCTCTATTGTCTTTTCGAAACAAAGAATATTTTTCGCAAAAACCAGCATGGAGTCCGGCGCAGTCTGTCAACAGTAACACAATTACTAGGTGCATTTGGTGACTTTTCCTGCTCTTCGAACGAGAGAAGTCAAATCGACGCGGTTTGTTTGGATTTATCGAAGGCTTTCGACCGAGTTTCACATAATGGATTGATACAAAAACTATTAAAATACGGTCGTTAATAAGCCGGTAATTACGTGGATCCAGGCCTTCTTGTCTAACAGTACACAGCTTGTGGCTATCAGCGGAGCAGTGTCGGCCACTTGCGGGGTTCCATCAGGGGTCCCGCAGGGATCGGTGCTGGGTCCAGTCTTGTTTTTATGTTACATAAACGATATCGTTAATGAACTCGAGCCTTAACGTTACAGCTATAATGTTTGCGGACGACCTACTTGCTCTATACTAAAGTACGCAACCCCATGGATCGAGAAAACCTAAATTCGTCCGTCCACTCTGTTAAGAAATGGTGCTGACAACTGGGGTATAAAAATTAATCCAGATAAAACTGTATCCGCCGAATCACTAACAAAAATGTGAACATCCTCCCCTACACATACAGAGTTGGAGACGATCCCATAGCTCTAGTTGATCACTTTAAGTATTTAGGAGTCACGATATCAGCAGACCTCAGATGGAATCGCCACATCGATAATTTGTGCAGTACGGCTCGAAAAAAGTTAGGATTTTTGAAGCGAAACCTGGGCCATACCACAAGTCAGGTGAAATTGACTGCCTACACAACACTTATACGGCCCACCCTAGAATATGCCTGCGCGGTGTGGGATCGGTACCGACAGAATCGGATCGAAACATTGGAAAAAAATACAAAGACAGGCTGCTCGCTTCATCCTATTGAGATACCGCCGAATGGACTTTGTTACTAGTACGCTAGAACAGCTCAGTCTCCAACCATTTCACACCCGCCGAGAGATTTCAAGCCTGAAACTTCTTTATAGGTTTTCAAAAGACTTACTAAATGCGGACACATCTCATTGTTTACAATCACGTATTACTAGACCAGTGAGAGGGGTACACATTAGGGCTATACAAGTTCCGCGAATTAATAATGACACATACAAGTATTCTTTTTTTTCGTTAGAACTGTTGAAAGGTGGAACCAGCTTCCTGAATGTGTTATAAATTGTGATTCATTAGCCTTATTCGAGAAATGTTTACTTGAACTATATTAGATTTCTCATTTCTGTTTATGAGTGTGTAAAATAAGTGTTCTTTTCTTGATTAGGTACATCGATTGCTTGTGTAGCGCGATGTGAACCAGCGCGGTTTTGCATATTGACATGAAATGTATAAGGCGTTAAGAAATGTATATCATATTGAACGATATGTGACTCAGGCTTCGGTGACGCCAAGACTCTAGGTAGAATCGAGAATCAAAGAGCACGCGAGCGGCAAGAGGCGTACTTTATCAGAAATTAAAAAAAAAAAAAACGATGTGTCAGCGACACGTTGTTTGCGTTGTATAATGCCAAGATTCATTTTGTTTTTTTATAAATTTATGTGAACGCGTTGAAGGGCGTGTATCCTGGCGCATGTGTAGCTATAGGTAACGATATGTGTATCAACATATTTGTATGTGCTTCTATCTTGGGAGTAGCGCCCGTGCTAGTCTTCTGTCGTATGTCTTTTTAGCGCTTTTAACCAAGTTTGTAAACAGAGAAAGACCCTGTAACCTTTTTTGGGACACTCTGCAGTTTGAGCTGCACCCGACAATGCAAAGACCTCCCTGTCATTTCAAAGCTGCCAAAAACTATACTCTTAAAAAGAGTGAAAGCCGTTTACAACTCCCTGTAACGCCGGATTGGAGCGCAGCTCTTGAGGAGGAGGACGGAAGGGTACTGAGGGGAGGGTATACCCCTGCTCCCTCCTCCTCCCTTGTTATCCTGCCTGCTACTCCTCCTCCCTCTTATCCTCCTCCTCCACCCCTCCTTCTCCTTCACCTCCTCCTCATCCTTCAACCTCATCCCCTTGCCTCCTCCTCCTCTCACCTCCCCCTCCTCCTCCACTCCTATTGCTGTCCTCCTTGCCACTCAAGCCGGAAACGGCCGCCTAAGAGCTGTGCTCTGAAATATAGAATCAGGACAAATATTTTGGCAGGTTGACATTTTATTGATTGGGGAAAAACCGTGGTGTATATTGGAAACTGCGTTGCATATCCAGCCAAACTTTACGCCAATAACGTACAGAACCAACGTACGCACTTGTTATACCAATGTACCTTAAAGTTTGCTCCGCGAGGTTCCAATTTACGTCCTGGATGAAAAAACCCCATTATTAATTTAACTAGAACAGCATGATCAGCCGCCGTGGTACGATGTTCAGCAGCCTCTCCAGTGTAGCAGCCAACCAGGACATGAAAGAAAAAGCATGTAGTTAAGCAGTGGGCAAATTTTCCCAGGCTTCATGCTTGACACCAATGCTTGGACAGTGAGACAGTTAAAATGCTGCCTACCTTTTTGTCTGCTGTGCATAAGCAGCAAAGAGTTTTCACTTCTAAGCTTACAAGGGTTTCAAGGTGACGTGATCGCCAGACTAAAACTGGAATGGTTTTCGTCACCCTAGTAGATGGGCACTCGGCGGAGCATAATGCCAAAAAGCACTTACAGTAAGTGAAACAAGCGTGAAAAAAGAAACTTTCGAGATGCTACAGGCACGCAAACCATCTTAAACTTGATGAGGGACTTACCCCAAACATGGTATCGTGATTTGTTTAGATCTGACGCAAGATGGACTTCAATACTTGATGATGGAACAGGATCATGAAAGTCGTCCCATGCTTGGAACACACCTACAATAAATGTACCGAAGCCGGTCTGAAACGTGTTAATGACGTTTACAACGTTTTCGTCGGACGTCTTAACAACAGCTGTCGGCCATGTTAAATTTCAATGAAAAATGTTCAAGCTCTAGATACTTAGACTGTGTAGGTCCAGTAGCAAAGGAAGGAAGAGGCCCCGAGCTATGACATTCCCTAAATTCCAAATGCGCTTCAAGGAGGGGAAGGGGAGGGAACGGAGGGGAGGGTATAACGCTCCTCCTCATCCATACTCTCTCGTCCTCCCCTTCTCCTCCTCTCCTCCTCTCGTGCTCCTCCTCCCCTCGTTTCCTCCTCCTCCTCTCTTGAGGTATTTCGAGTTTGCGATATACCGTACTAAACTCTCTGAGATATATATATACTGGCTTTCTAGTTTTACGAACGTTCCCATGGCAAAGAGCGTTAAATCGTCACGCGCAATGAAGAAGTATATATATATATATATATATATATATATATATATATATATATATATATATATATATATTGTAGTATTTTTGCTCACCGCTTGTCCGGAGAAAGGGAATATAGTTGTCACATCTGGAAGCTCTAGTGTGATTTATGAATGATGACACCGCTTGCTTGCACAACAGGTATCTGGCATCTCCGCTCCTCCTCCTCCTATTCCTCCTCCTCAACCTCATCGTCCTCCTCGCCCTCTTCGTCTTGTACGCATTGTACGCTCCAACTGATAACGAAGCTGGTAGATGCTCCTCCGAATGGCCCGCATAACACCTCTCAAGGTTCGCAAGACCGCCCGAGGGAACAATTCTCCAGCTTTCGTTCTTCTCCTCCTCCTTTCCTCCTAGCGAGCACTCCACATCGTCGCCAAAGTTCGGCGTCCAAAATCCCCACAATATATACAAATATAGAGCAATCTCCTCCTATACTGGTACTTCAAATACCACTCCTATCCCAGTCCTTGATTGTTATGAAGGAAGCCTTGTGATCTGAGAAGTGGCAGGATATGTGTTCCAGGTGCTGGACCAATGGCTGATTTTGAAAGACGAGGTCTATGCATGTGTTTCGAGAGGTCGTCACAGCAGTGGGAGCTGTTACGAGGGAGAGAAATGGGAGGTTTTCCTGCATAAGTGGTATGAAGTTCTTATTCGTCTTTAAGTCTGCATTAAAGTCCCCCACTACTAACATGGGTGTGGACCCACGCGTGCTTAACGCAAGTCGCAGAAAATGCACGACATCTTTGGTGGGTGCTGTAGGCGAGAGATACAGAGCCACCACTAGCAAGCCGTTGTCGAACTTGGCGGCACAAAGTTCTCCAACTTCGTCTGACGTGCCAAATATCTCGATGGGTACGGCAGACATACCCTTACGCACGTAGATGGCCACTCCCGCCGCTCTGTTGTGCTCTCTACTGACGCCGCAGCAGTACTGGTAGTCCATGATTTCTACCGCCTGTTTTGGATCCATCCACGTTTCCGAGAGGCAAAGTACAGATGCATGGCGTAGGATGTGGTCGTGGTGTACGTCCTTGTAATGCGCCGGCAGAGAGCGAACATTAAGCGCGGCAACCGAGAAGAAGTGCGGTTGCTCAATCATTGCGTAGCACTTAGCAGTCACAGTTTGGAGTTTGTGTGACTGCAACCGACGAAACTCATCAAGTAGCGCCCTGTCCGGATTGGGCTTGCCGTGGTAGAACGTAAAGTCATTGTCAACATTGGTGAGGTAGAGCCTGTTGATGTCTGTAGCACGACTCAGTGCCACGTATACCAATTTCTGTGGATGAGTTTTGGCATACGAGTACACCACGTTTTCATACGTGCCTCCCTGTGATTTGTGAATGGTGATAGCACTTGCCTGCACAACGGGTAGCTGGCATCTCCTCAGCGATATCCTTGTCTTCTTATCAATGACGCAAGTGACTGTGCGTCTTTCGATAGGTGTCCAATCTTGCTGAATATTTCTGTCGAGCGCCCGTAACTGCCGGAATTTTGCGGCCGCCACGGTTCCAATCGCAATTTTGGAACCAAGCTCACCGAAATGCAACCATATGCGTTCCGGCTCTCGGAGCGTGTCGTATTGTATGTATTGCAGAATTCCAACAGATCCATTCACCAGACCGTCGGAAACATCGACATTGAGTGTGAGCATATATGGTTTTCCAATGCATAGCATTATATTAGCTGGCAGGTTTCCCAGTTCGGCCTTGGGCAGCGTTTCGGCCTTGCGCATTGCCTCTGTCTTCTCCTGCATAGACCTGAATCCAACGATTGTGTCCCGTGCCGCACACGCCACAGCATTATCTTCGGTTGCAATGGCCGTGTTCGTATTGTAGTAGTCCGATTCCTTGTTGGAGTAGTACAAGCGGATGCCACCGGGACAACACGTTTCTCCTTCTTGTTGCGTGACAAACCGACTCTCGATCAATGCGATTTCTTCGGAATCCAATTCTGCACCGTCTCCAATTTTGGTAAGTATGGTGGAGAACCTGAGATCGCTTTGCCTTACGACCTTCGTCAGGACAAAGTATGACAGATGGTGCCATGCAATTTCCGTGTTAAACACACTGTTCGTCTTGACGCGCTTGAAAACCTCGGCGGCACGAACGGGGAAGCTGGCGCAGGTCTCCGCAGAGGATGATGTCTAACCCGCCGAAAGGCTCTAGGTATTTGCAAGTGATCATGCGGAGTCGCGAGTCCACTCTCTGAAGTATGTCGGCAGACATCATGCTAATCTCATCGATAATCACGCACCTGACGTTTCTGAACGCATAGCGGAACGTGTTCAACTCGTTGTCCCGCAGTCCGCCATCCCTATTGATGGTAAGTCTGAACGCTGCATGTACAGTTATTCCACCGAGCGCGACCGCCGCCTTTCCAGTTGTAGCACAGGCAACGTAGGCGTTTACATTATCTGAACCAGCAGGGTTGCAGTATCTGTTGTAGACGTCCATGATGAGGCGCAGTACAAATGTCTTCCCGCACCCAGCCACTCCCGTGAAGAAGATTTGTAGTGGCGGAGAGTCCGGCATAGTGAGTCTATGCACGACTTCTCGGACGATCTCGTACTGCTCCTCATTCGTCTTCCGCATTGTGTCCAGGTACTGATCTCTGCTCATGACGTCTTGGCGCGTGCACACGGCGGGGCACTGCTTAAACGGGGCATTGGATTGGACCGCACCGATGTCTAGGAGATCGGAGTCATCGTTTTCCATGGCCACCGGGTGCAGTCTCACATCTGGAAGCTCAGAAGTGGCATAATGTTCCCCGTCATTTGACTGGAGCATGGAATTACAAACAGCACGAAGTTGCTCAATATCTACGTCACTGTGGTAGCGTGCTTTGTTCTGTAGAATGACGTCGATGTTTTGCTCATACAAACGCTCGAAACAGTTTTGGTCTAAGATGTCCACTTCTTTGCGGAATGGATAGAAGAGCAGGACATGTTCTCGCTTGAAGTTGACTGAATCGTCTACGGAGTAACCGCGGTAGCGAAGTATCCGTCGTTGATTCCTCTTTCTGCAGGTATATATGTTGTACTCGGTAGCGAACTCTGCCAGAGTAACGGCTTCCAATTCGGGAACGCGGTCTTCGTAGCGCTCGATCATCGTCCGTTTCCAAACATCCGTGCTTGATTCTACTAAGCCATCCTGCGCCATCTGAGCGTTAGACTTCCGAATGCGCGTCCTCTCCTCGGGCCATGCAGAGTTCACGAAGACAATTTTGCGACTCGCCTCCGACATATCCTGGTTCAGCAAACACCAGGCGGCCTCCTGTGCGGACAGTTCGATGGCATTCAGCATCTTCACACCTAGATGTCTCAGTGCCTGAGAATAGGCCATGTCCCCTTCTCTTTGACAATTTCTTGCACTGCCCTATTGAGGTTCGACATACCTCGGTTGGCCTTGTTTACATATTCCACCACGTAGGCAGCACACGCGTACGTGTCGAGGACGATCTGAAGATCCATGTTAGAATCGAGAATTGATGCAACCCATGGGTTAAAGTAATTCACCCACTTTTGCTGCACAGAACGGGGTAGCATGATGGTGGCACGAGGAGTGCCTGCTCGGAGAACAGAAATGTACTCCGCCTTGTCCGTGACACCGTGATGTTCCCAAAACTGCTCCATGGAGTCATAATTTGTCGTTTCCAGGGCCTGATGCATGGCCTCGTACTTGTTTAGGAGGCTCTCGATTTGCTTCTTCTGAGCTTCATTGTCCACAGTGGGGAAAGGCACTACGACCATACATTCATCGATGGGCATAAAAGGCGCGTTAAAGCGGCATCTGGTCGTGTTGTGCTTGTAGCAGGTATGCGTGTGTTGGTGCACCTGAGTCCGCTCCCGCTTCAGGCATCCGTTGTCGATGGAAAGCAGAACGTTGGCCATTTCAAGAGTCTGGGGCATGAGCATCGAGAGCTCCTCGTTGGGCGCGTTATGAAGCCAGAGGAGAATGTGCGCGTGTGCCGACCCGCGGTGCTGAAATTCGATCCGCTTAAAGTAGTCAACGACTATGTACGGCCTAAAAGGCGATACCCGAGTGTTGCGGAGAATGTTGAGAATGACACGCACCAATCGGTCAAAGTATATGGCACAGACCACGGGATCGTCATTCACCAGCTGAGCTCGATAAATGCTGTTCATTTGGTCCAGTGGTACTCCGATCTCGCCGGGCTTCAACCGAAGGCGTTGAAGCAACTGCAGAAGGTCGGGCCAGTGCATTTCCGAGGCAGAAAGAGTGAGGAACGCGGTCGGCTTACCCAACTGCCGTATCATAGCAAAGAGGTCTTTCTTGCGTTTTGCCCAGTACTGCACGGTGTTGGGTATACCATGCATGAAAGCCATGTCGTGCTCGACCGCTTGCTGCACAAAATCCTTGTCGAGCAACTGTTGCTTCGTTAGCGTTTCCAGTGCCTTTGTGTTACGGAAGGCCACGCACATGTCACTGGCTACTCGGTGCCTAAACACTTTCATGGCCATGTACAGTACGTGCTGCGGGGTGGCCCCTCGGCGGTCTGATCTGCGGATCTCACTCATGGCGTGCGTGAAGACTGTCGGTTTTGCGCTGGCATCTACTCGGCGCGGCTCACCGAGATAAATCTGTGGGAACGAGAGCTCCTCTGCATGTTTGTCGTAAAGGATGCTCACGGGCCTTTTTCCCTCACCTGGCGCAATCGCTAGAAACTTGTCTTCGTCCCATACGAGAGTGTGCTGAGCCAGCGTCATGGCTGTAGCCACTTGGATCGGATCGTTCAGGTCTGAGCATTGCGGGAGCAACTCAATCTCGTCGTGCTCGTCCACTTCTACGATATCACCCAAACGGGCCAAATCGCACTTTATATGATAATGCCTGTACAGCGTGCTATCACACAGCAGCTCAAGCCATGGCAGCAGATCACGCTTTCGTTACTGCCCCTGCCAGGTACGTCGTCTTCGCAAGCATACGCCGCTTCAAATGTACATTGAGGGCTCGGTCTTGTTCGATGGCACGAGGCAACACTGTCACCATGTCATCCACATCAACACAGACGTTCACTACTGGTCCCTTAATGCCGTGTTGACCTCCACCGTGCATCAGCCGTCGCAGTTGCATGAAAGGAATTCGTGGAGATATGAGTCTCTCACTCACCGCGTTCAGTTGTGGGAGGTGGGCTGGCTTCGGGGGATATACGTAACCGTTACTTGAGGAAAGATGAGGAATATGACCCTTGTGCACTGATTGCATGCAGGTCGAGCACAGTTTGAATTGGGTTAGGTCCGAGTTTGGAAATGATTGCTCTAGGGTCTCGTGACATCTGTCCGGTAGCGGTTGCACGTCGTTTTGGAACCATAGCCGATCACAGACTGAGCATACGCTTCCAAACGGGTTGTCTCTAAACAGCCGTTGGAAAATTTTTGTTGCACCGTCAGGCTTAGCGATCCTTGCCTTTTGCTTGGCTTCCGCTTCGGCAGCGCTCACTTCTGGCTGCTCTCGGCGGCGGCGATGAGCCTCTGCTTCGGCGTCGCGCACTTCCGGGTCCTCTCGGTAGCGGCTCCTGGCTTCCGCTTCGGCGGCGCTCACTCCTGGCTGCTCTCGGCGGCGGCGATGAGCCTCTGCTTCGGCGTCGCGCACTTCCGGGTCCTCTCGATAGCGGCTCCTGGCTTCCGCTTCGGCGGCGCTCACTCCTGGCTGCTCTCGGCGGCGGCGATGAGCCTCTGCTTCGGCGTCGCGCACTTCCGGGTCCTCTCGACGGCGGCGCTTAGATTCAGCTTCAGCAGCGCTTACTTCTGGCTGCTCTCGGCGGCGGCGATGAGCCTCTGCTTCGGCGTCACGCACTTCCGGGTCCTCTCGACGGCGGCGCTTAGATTCAGCTTCAGCGGCGCTCACTTCTGGCTGCTCTCGGCGGCGGCGATGAGCCTCCGCTTCGGCGTCGCGCACTTCCGGGTCCTCTCGATAGCGGCTCCTGGCTTCCGCTTCGGCGGCGCTCACTCCTGGCTGCTCTCGGCGGCGGCGATGAGCCTCTGCTTCGGCGTCGCGCACTTCCGGGTCCTCTCGACGGCGGCGCTTAGATTCAGCTTCAGCAGCGCTTACTTCTGGCTGCTCTCGGCGGCGGCGATGAGCCTCCGCTTCGGCGTCGCGCACTTCCGGGTCCTCTCGATAGCGGCTCCTGGCTTCCGCTTCGGCGGCGCTCACTCCTGGCTGCTCTCGGCGGCGGCGATGAGCCTCTGCTTCGGCGTCGCGCACTTCCGGGTCCTCTCGACGGCGGCGCTTAGATTCAGCTTCAGCAGCGCTCACTTCTGGCTGCTCTCGGCGGCGGCGATGAGCCTCTGCTTCGGCGTCGCGCACTTCCGGGTCCTCTCGATAGCGGCTCCTGGCTTCCGCTTCGGCGGCGCTCACTCCTGGCTGCTCTCGGCGGCGGCGATGAGCCTCTGCTTCGGCGTCGCGCACTTCCGGGTCCTCTCGACGGCGGCGCCTGGCTTCAGCTTCGGCAGCGCTCACTCCTGGCTGCTCTCGGCGGCGGCGATGAGCCTCTGCTTCGGCGTCGCGCACTTCCGGGTCTTGTCGACGGCGCCGTTTAGCTTCAGCTTCGGCGTTACGCACTGCAGGATCTTGGCGCCGGCGGCGCTGAGCCTCTGCTCGGGCAGTGCGTTTAGCAGCAGCTGCTTCATCTGACTCGCTCATTTTGCGAAAAGAACTGCCTGATTACGTCTCGTCGTCGTCGTCGTTGTGATATCACTCATGCTGGATCTTGGCGCCGGCGGCGCTGAGCCTCTGCTCGGGCAGCACGTTCAGCAGCAGCTGCTAAAGCCCCTCTATCCTGAGAAAAGTGGCGGCATTGATTGTTGTGGAAATGCTCGAGACACGTGCCATGCGCCAATTGTGGGAAGAACATGGCATCTGAAATCTAGCTTGAATCTGCGCTGTGCCGCCATGATCTTTGCAAAGTCTGCACGTTGCACGTGCCTTGTGCATCGACGCACCGTGCGCTACTTATAAGACATGAAGGGGCTTTAGCAGCTTTTATTAGTTTCTTTTGTTCTTTCATTTACTGCTGCAGGGTTTTTCAATTATTTAATTTTGGTGGAGAGGTACCGCGTGGGGCTACTGAACGAAAGGGCTCCGGTTCGAAGCCGGCTGAGGGACAAGTGATAAAAGTCTCTTAAAATCATTTTTCGGAGTAATGAAAATTCGGATTCGTCCCCCGTGCTCATCCTCCCTGCTCCCCTCCTTTCTCCACCTCTCCTCACGGGGGTCACGTGATCTCGGGGAGGGAGAGTCACGTGACCTGGAGGGGTCACGTGACCGGGGGCCACGTGGCCTAGGGGGTCACGTGACCTGGGGCCACGTGGTCTAGGGGGCCACGTGGCCTAGGGGGTCACGTGACCTGGGGCCACGTGGTCTAGGGGCCACGTGGCCTAGGGGGTCACGTGACCTGGGGCCACGTGGTCTAGGGGCCACGTGGCCTAGAGTCACGTGACCTGGGGCCACGTGGTCTAGGGGGCCACGTGGCCTAGGGGTCAGGTGACCTGGGGCCACGTGGTCTAGGGGCCACGTGGCCTAGGGGGTCACGTGACCTGGGGGTCACGTGACCTAGGGGTCACGTGACCTGGGGGTCACGTGACCTGTGCGGTTACGCCGACGCCGACGCCGACGACGCCGACGGCAGCGACGCCGCTCAGGCCGGAAACGGGCGCCTAAGAGCTGCGCTCTAAAAGGAAAAAAAGCTTGCGGGTGAATTTTTATTTTTGGAAATACCATGGGCCAATCACTTGCGAGCTGTGTAGTGCGTTGGAAGAACGACGAGGCGCACACAAACCGCATTACTTCAAAACTCAATCTGCGCAGAGACACTGGGCATGTGAAGCATCATGATTATGGTTCCCATACACCTTTCCAAGAATCGCCTTCTGGGCGCTGCCATCTTTGCTGGACTTTGGAACGCCTTCCAAGCATGCCAACGTTACTAAAACCCTCAGTTGGGAAACTCACCCTTGAAACCTGGGCCGCTGGCGTCCACCGAGACCGAGCTAAATGCGATAACAGCGCCACCTCTTTATCGACGAGTTGAAACATGAAAGTTGCTTTACATAGCGACTGCGAGAAGGCCCTGCGAGATGGCGCCACCAGCCCTTGCCCGACTCGACGCGCAGCGCGTGCAGTTCCCGGAGTGGACGCTGCGGGAGAAATGGCTTCGTTGCGATCGCCATTAGCTCGGTTCTCGAGTACGGATCGGAGCCACTTCTTTAAAGCAGGCTCTATGGCAGTTTCCCAACTGAGTGGTTCTAGTAACGTTGACGCATGCGCTGTTACTCTGTTCTGCGGTATATCAGACGTTACGCATACGTCAACAGCTGACTGATTCGGCATTTTTTCGCCCATACGCGGATCCCGTTTTGGAGTCAAACCGTTTTTGTTTTTTTCGCCGTGTCATTCACCGAACGCTCGCCGTGGATCACTGTGATTAGCTCATGCGGCGCTTCGCGATAACATTGACGCACAGACGTATTTCGAGTGTGCGGTCGTAAAACATACTCCGCGTTGTACAGATGACTGCAGCCAAGTTTAAGTAGTCGAAAACCTCTCTCCGTGCTACCACGAAGTCGGTGGAATCCGTCATTTCCAGAAATCTCAGGTATGGAACGTCTCGGTATATAAGCTCCGGGTGAGTGCTGGAAAGAATTCCTCATCGAACGAGGGTTTGCGCAGTGACGAGCGATTCGTAAAATGGAGGATTGAGGATCGCCCGTTGCGGGTCACGCGGAAGCATATAAAAAAAAGAGATACGCTAGTGACATTGTGTCTCGAGGTGTTTTTATTTTATGTACGACTGTCCTTTAACATTGCTCGTACAAAAACCTCTCCAGATTCATGTTCGGAAAACACATGTATGAGTGAGGCAAACATGCTTTGAATGTGCTTTTAAGTCGTGTCTCCGCAGATGATTTAGTCGTCATGTGTGCAACCGCAAACATGGGTAGTTTTTTCGTTTTTTTCGAATCGGAGTATTTGAAAGGCCTATTCGATTTACTACGAGTATTTTGTATTTAATTACTTGTAGGAGAATGTATTTGTCGACCGTATATTTAAATACTTGAATTCGAGTATTTCCAATACACGTATTTCAACTACGGTCCCAAGTAGAATTTTGGGAACTGCGATCTTCGCAATCAAGTGCGATGGGGGCAACCTTCGCGAAGGAGAGTCGTAGGCAAAAAAAAATTCAACTTGCTGCACTTTACGAAAAAAAGAAAAAAAGAGAGAAAACGTAAAAAAATCGTGAAATTATTGCCATTTTTGCTGGGTGACTCTTTTATTTTTTAAATGCGTCAAATATACGACATGTTGTTTGAAAATGCTTTGAGACATCAACTCTTCATTTCAAATTAATCTTACACCGAATACGCTGTTTTCACTTATGTTTTATCCGCCTATGAAGCTATCACAAAACAAATTTTATGTTTAGAGCTACAACATTCTTTCCAAGCACTTCATTCTTTGTACCGTATTTTCCGGCTTCGTAGCCCGCACCCGGTGTATAAACCGCTAGGGCCAATTTAGTCCGAAAAACTATTGTATACAGAGCCCATCCAGTTCACGTGAAAATGGAGGAACCAGTGAAGCTGTTATCTTCACGACAGCTTTACGACATCTATACGGTTTACATATGATTGCGATGAAGAGACGTACAAGACTTCGTTGTTTAATTGTCTTTATTTAATTCTTAGTGACTAAAGTGATAATTGCCTTATGATCACTTATGGTCAAGTTCAAAACCCAATTTTTCAAGGCACACCTCGAGGATAGTTTTTTTTTTTTTTAATTGAGCCCGAGTTTTTTTTATCAGCATCGCCGAACAGAAAGAAAAGAAAGTTAGATCGGCGCGTTCTGCCCCCAGCCTCGTCACAGCGCACTCTCAGCTGAGATAAGTCGGTGACCGTAGATGATAACAAGTGATCAGGACTGCACTGTCTAATAACGCCAAGAAAGGCTGACCC
This sequence comes from Ixodes ricinus, assembly GCA_037355805.1. NCBI lineage: Eukaryota > Metazoa > Arthropoda > Arachnida > Ixodida > Ixodidae > Ixodes > Ixodes ricinus. Next base: position 445 of record JAZHYW010028297.1, on the reverse strand, counting down.
ACGCGGGTTGCCCCCTCTTTGTATTTATACTTGCCACGACCGATCCGGACAAAGGAGCGCCGTTTAAACAGGAGCTTCGCGTAAACATCCATGGACGCATTTGTTTTCCAGATCCGAGCGCATAACAGCTTTGCTTGAAAAGTTTTTGATACTCCAGACCCGGTGCGTAGTCCGCCCTGGTGCTTAGTCGACAAAAAATCTTTTCATGCACAGCACACCCTCAGAAAACTCTGCTTTTTTAACTCAGAAGGAAGCTTCCATAAAATTGAAAGAATAAAACACGAAGGACAAGCACATGACAACCACGTTCTTTCATGTGCACGTCCTGTGCTTGTCCTCCGTGTTTTATTCTTTCAATTTTATGTATTCATGTTCAACCTCGCTGCCTTTGGCCTTTACCAGTCCAATGAAGCTTCTATTGTGCATAAATCATCAATAACAGTGG